>PVJC01037754.1:0-17034 GCA_004026665.1 Murina feae
CTCTCTGTGCCCCCCCCATCCCTGTCCCTCTCTCGGTTCTGCCTCACCCTGCCCCCCTCCCTGCCCCATCGCGAGTTCTCGGCTCCCGCCCTCCAGGTGCTGGGCTTCAATGCCCGCCAGCGGAAGGCCTTTC
Organism: Murina feae; assembly: GCA_004026665.1. Taxonomy (NCBI): domain Eukaryota; kingdom Metazoa; phylum Chordata; class Mammalia; order Chiroptera; family Vespertilionidae; genus Murina; species Murina feae. The sequence goes on from PVJC01037754.1 coordinate 134, forward strand.
TGAACGCCATCATGCGCTGGGGCATGCCGCCCCAGGACGCCTTCAACTCCCACTGGCTGGTGCGGGACCTGCGGGGAAAGAGCGAGAAGGAGTTTAGGTACAGGGGCTGAGGGGGCCCAGGCCCCAGCGGGTTCTGCTCGCACCAGGCTCGGGGCCTGGGGAACTCACTGCCCTCTGGTCTCGGGGTGGGGTGGGGGCTGGCCTCCAGGCCTGGACAAGGCCAAGGTGTTCTAGAGCTTCCCCCGCAAGGGACCCCCCCCCCCACCCTGCCCTTCCTGGGCCCTGAGTCGGAGCCTGGTTGGAGGGACGATGATTCTGGCCAGCCCTCGCAGAGGGTCCTTGCCGGCCCCCCACTCCCTGAGCCCCAGTCCCCCCCACCCCAGAGCCTATGTGTCCCTCTTCATGCGGCACCTGTGTGAGCCGGGGGCTGACGGTGCCGAGACCTTCGCGGATGGTGTGCCCCGCGAGGGCCTCTCGAGGCAGCACGTGCTCACGCGCATCGGTGTCATGTCGCTGGTGAGGAAGAAGGTGGGTGAGGGCCTTCCGGAGCTGCCGTGGCCCTGGCATGCTCCGGGGGGGGCAGTGGACAGAGGGCAGGTGCCTGGCTCACACAGCTGCCCAGGGTCTGAGCCAGGCCCAGAATGCCTCTTGGGGGGTGGCTTGGGGGTGCTGGAGGCCAGGATGGCAGGTCAAAGGGCAGAGAACCAGAGAGATTGGGGTTGGCGTGGGGCTTGGCCAACGTGGGGCAGAGGTGGCATCTTCCCTGAGCCTGGGGCACCCCCAGTCGCACTGGCAGCTCTGCGGCCCTTCCTTCTGAGCTGTGACCACCGCCCCCCTCCGCCCTCCCTGGCCCAGGTCCAGGAGTTCGAGCTCGTCAACGGGAGGTACAGCACCCCTGACCTGGTCCCCGAGGGCTCCGAGGGCAAGAAGCTGGGCGAGGTCGTCTCCTCGGATCCCAACACGCCTGTGCCCGCCAGCCCCGCTCACCTCCTGCCCACCCCGCTGGGCCTGCCAGGTCTGAGCCGGGACAAGTGGGGGAGGGCACCTGGGTCCTGAGAGGGGGCAAGGCCCCAGGAGACCCCGAGTCCTCTGCTCACCCCACAAAGGGCGCCTTCCTCCCCTGAAGCTTCTGTCTGCGGCAGAGTTGCTCCCCTGAGAGTTTTCTTGTTAATGGCAGTGTGGAGGTGTGACTCACACATCACAACATTGATTCTTTGAAAGTGTGCTACTCGGCAGTTTCTGTATGTTCACAGGGATGTGCTGCCATCACCTCTCTCCGGTTCTTGAGCATTTTATCACCCCCAGAACACACACTTACCCACGAGCAGTCACCCCCATTCCTCCCCAATGTCCCAGCCCCTCCGGCCACTGATCTACCTCCTGTGCCAATGGCTTGCCTGTTCTGGGCGTTGCTTGTATGGGAACCGTGCACTTGTTGCCTTTGTGCCCGACTTCCTCATGTTTCCACGGCCCGTCCGTGTGGGGGCGTGTCAGTACTTCATTCCTTTTTTTAAAAAAAATATTTTTTTAATAGATTTCAGAGAGGAGAGAGAGAAACGGAATCATGGATCGGCTGCCTCCTGTACGCTCCCTACTTGGGATCTAGCCCACAACCTGGGCATGTGCCCCGACCGGGAATGGCACCTTGACCTCCTGGTTCATAGATTGATGCTCAACCACTGAGCCACACTGGCCGGGCGGTCCATCCCTTCTTAGGGCCGAATCACATGCCCGCGCGTGGCTGCCCATGCTGGGTCCCTTCGCCCGCCGGTGGGTTGGGCTGCTGCTCTGGCTGCTGTGGACAGCGCCACCGTGAGCCTCTGCTCCAGTTCTGACGTGGGTGGGTTTTCATTTCTCGCAGGTGCAGCTGGGCCTGGGAGCGCGGGTCCTGGGGGGTGACTTTGGAGGAACTGCCCCACTTCTCACGGTGGCCGCGCCGTCTCACCAGCCTTTGCTGCCGGACGGCTTGCTTAAGGCCTTGCTGGTGGTGGACAGTGGGCGGATCTGCCTTCCCCTGAAGACGGCTTCTTGGTGCCGTGGGATCTGGTGCAGCCTCTTTAGAAAAGTCCTTCTCAGGCGCTTTGCCCATCTGCGGGGCTCCCTCCCTGCGTGTCTTTTTGGTGACCCGGGATTTATTTGGGCAAAACGCCTCTCGTGGATCTCTCGGGCCTGGGCCGCCCTCAGCTACCTCCCCAGGTGGCAGGCGAGGCCCGGAGAGGGTGGGTGCCTCGGAGGACGCCCTGCTTCTGGCCCAGCGTGCTCCTGGAGGTGGCCACTCCTGGGTGTGCTTCCTGGCCGGGGGTGACCTTAGGGAGTCACTTACTCACCTGAGCTGTGGACACGCCACTTCCCACGAGTCCCTGCCACTCGGCGGTGTGTTGGGAACTGGCTCGGCCTCCCTGCTCCCCGCCTGAGCCGCCCGACTCGCTCCTCCCCCTTCCCCTTGCAGACAAAATGGAAGCCCCACTGGGCTACCTGGATGAGAAGGAGCTGGGGGTGCAGAAGCCGAAGAAGCCTCCGGAAGTCCAGGTGTGGGCGACGTGGGTGTCCGGGCTCAGGCAGGGGCGGGTGGGGTCCAGGGGCCCCTCAGGCCTGGCCCAGAACTCCTCGGGCTCCTGTCTGGGCCTCTGGGTTTGGAGGAGCAGGTCGGGAGCCAAGAGCGTAGGTCCAAGCCCGGAGCCCGTCCCTGGCCCTGCCCTCCGGCTGAGGCCTCACCTGCCTCCCCAGGCCCTGCCGACAGCCCTGGACAGAGCGGAGGGGGAGGACAGGCAGGAGGGCTCAGACGGCAAGGAGAGGGCCCGAGAGGAGCGGCTGGAGGAGGTGGAGAAGGCCCAGCCCTCCCCGGAGCAGCTGACAAAAGGTGAGGTGCGGGCTTCCCCAGGCACCCAGCCAACCAGGCACCCACCCAGCGCCATCTCCTGCCTCACCCACCCGGGTTAGAGAGAGCGGCTGCTGGCTCCCCCCATTCTCTCCCTCCCCCGGCCCGGCCTCGAGGTGGGCTGTGCTCGCTCTGTCCCAGCACCTAGACCCCAGAGGGAGCCCGGCCTCAGTCTCTCCTCCAGGCTTGCACTTCTCACAGTTTGGGGTTCGCGGGCTTGCTTTCCAGGAGTGACTTCAAACTCAGTTTGCGTTGCGGCGTGAAAACTCGCGTAGCTTCTGTGTGATAGTGTCGACACCTGCCTTCTGCCCTGAGGCGGTCGGATTTGGTCAGCGCTCACGTGTGCTTGAAAGGGACACCTGTCCTGCAGACGTGTGCTCGCGGGGTGTGAGGCTCCAAGGCTGTCATGTTCTGGGGGTGCCTAGCCTTACTCACTGTCGGTTCGCTTTGATCAGAGCTTTGGACGCTGTGGTTATGGTTGTGGTAGGAGGATTTCCTTTAGAAGTTGGGGGGCTGCTGGGATGGGGTGCAAAGGAAGAGGTATGCTGATGGGGGTGTCCAGGCCCCGCCTGCCTCCCTGGAGGTGTTTCCTTGGGGCGCAGGGCTCTGTGCACGACTAACGCAGAGCTCCCCTCCTGGCCCCCACCCATGAGTACCGCTTGTCTTGCAGAAGTGCTTCCCGAGAAAGAGAACGTTCTGGACAAGTTGGAGCTGAGCCTGGTTCACAGCAGAGGGGACGGCAGCGACTTGAGGCCAGGTGTGTGCTGCCCGTGTGCCGTGGTCTCTTGAGGGTGCCGTCTGGGCCCTGTGGGGACTTTGCAGCCTCCTGTGCACCGTCCCCTTGGCACTAGGCCCTGGTGGGAGTTGATGGGTGGGAACTGACCTGCCGCCTCACAGGGGACAAGGTCCCCTGCTCTCTCCTGCCCCCTCCTTGGCCCCAGCCACCATCAGGAGGAAGGAGAGCTGGCCATGAGCTTGGCCTGGAGCATTTGGGGCTCAGCCAGAAGCCTGTGCACCTCTGGGTGCTGGGATGTTCTAGAACAGGTGTCCTCTGGTCAGACCCCGAAGGCTGCGCTGCCTTCCTTGGACATCAGCTGCGCTTCTCAGTGCCCTACCCGGTCCCCACGTGGTCCTCACTCGGTGGGGGAGGGGCGCCTGGGCGGGAGCCAGCCCCACGCGCTTGTGTGTTTAAAACCCCTCTCTGAGCCCCTGGAGGATGGGAGATGTGTCCCCACTAGCCTCTGGGTCCCTAGCACTTGGCAGAGAGGCCCTTGGGGCAGTGCCTTTTGGAGATAAATGAAGTGGTCTGTCCTCCCATAGATGACACCAAAGCTGAGGAGAAGGAGCTCATGGAAACCCAGCAAAATGGTGACAAAGAAGAGGATGAAGAGGGGAAGAAGGAAGACAAGAACGGGAAGTTCAAGTTCATGTTCAACATTGCAGATGGGGGCTTCACAGGTATTAGCTGGAGTGGTGGGCAGAGAGCTGGGGGGGTCCGTGTCCCAGCTTTCCTGACTGCGTGGGTCCTGGGAGTCTGGGCAGATGGGTATTTTATACTAAAGTGTGAATGGTTGACAAGAGTGCATTGTATAATCTGTCCTAGTGACACTGAGCCTCTTGGGGTGGGAAGATGGTAGGCAATGAGGAGAGGCTTTCCTGGGCCTCCTCTGTGAGGGATGGGGGTGCCTCATTCTGTCCCCCTTCACTGGCTTCCTAGAGCTCCACACACTGTGGCAGAATGAAGAGCGTGCCGCTGTGTCCTCGGCTGCCGTGTCCTCGGGGAATGTCTATGACATCTGGCACCGACGCCATGACTACTGGCTGTTGGCAGGCATTGTGACGTATCCTTGCCTTGCCAGGCTGCGTAGGACTCGGGCCTGCTCCTCTGTGGACCTCAGTGAGGGACAAGAGGTGTGTGGGGTGAGGAGTCAGGAGCCAGGGCCCCTTTCCTAATGATGATGGTGGTGATGGGGATGGTGGTGATGATGATGGTGATGGTGGTAGTGATGCTGATAATGTTGACAGAGATGATGAGGGTGATGGTGGTGATGGTGGTGGTGATGGCGGTGATGATAATGGTGATGGTGGTGGTGATGGTGATGATGGCAATGATGGTGATGATAATGATGATGGAGATGATGGTGATGATGATGGTGATAGTGATGGTGATGATGGCCCTGATGATGATGATGGTGATGATGATGGCGATGATGATGGCGATGGTGATGGTGGTGATGATGACCCTGATGATAGTGATAGTGATGGTGATGATGATGGCGGTGATGATGATGGCAGTGATGATGGTGGTGATGATGATGGTGATGATGATGGTAATAGTGATGGTGATGATGATGGCCCTGATGATGATGATGGTGATGGTGATGGCAGTGATGATGGCGATGATGATAGTGATGGCGATGATGGCAATGATGGTGGTGATGATGACGATGATGATGATGGTGATGATGGTGGTGATGATGGTGGTGGTGGTGATGATGGTGATGGTGGTGATGATGGTGATGATGATGGTGATAGTGATGTGATGATGATGGCCCTGATGATGATGATGGTGATGGTGACCCTAATAGCAGCAGCTCATCCCTTTACCCTCAATACTTACTCCATCCTCACAACAACTTTCCATGAGGGGCACTACATGATCTTCCTTATACAGAGGAGGAAATGATGCTCAGAGAGGCCAAGTGACTTTCCCAGAGATACACAGCTAATAAGTCACAGCCCTTCCATCTGACTCCATAGCAAAAGATCCTAATTCCTATGTTCACAGACGTCACCTCCTCCCAGTAATGATCCCTGGAGGCTGCTTCACTCTTAGTCCCATTTTATCACTCACTGACCATGTGCCAGGCATGGAGGATGCCGCCCCCAGGCCTTGCCTACCTGGAACTGGCATCCTACTGGAAGATGGCAAACACATGAGCTGGCAGAGTGAGGGAACCTGATGGAGCAGGAGGGGCACAGGGGGCTTTGGGGTGGGGTTGCATTTTCACTGGGTGATCAGAGAAGGTGATGTTTGAGCACAGACCTCCCGGAGGCCAAGAGGAGCCCCAGCGAAGCTGACCTTTGTGACAGCCTCGCGGGGCTGGTAGCCATGACGGGAGGAAAGTGTTGTGGACAGGAGCTGCGACGGGTCCTGCAGGGGGTGGAGAGTGAACCCTGCAGGCTTTGCTGGGTGACCACTCTACTCGGCCCTGGCAGCGCCAGTAGCCACAGATGGCACGAAACCAGTGAGCGTGGCCATGTTCCAATAAAACTTTATTTACAAAAGGAGGCTGTAGGCCATGGCCTACTGATCCCTGCCATGGAGGCTAAGGTGTCGGGGCCAGGCTGGTTCAGATCCTGACTCTGCCTCTCACAGCTGGACCTTGGGCATGAAACTGCCCCTGTTCCCGCAGGACACCTCAGGGGTGGCGCCCCTCGCTTCTCCCCAGCTCTGGGGTGGCCACCATCCCCCCCCCCCCCCCCCCCCGTTTGAAACTACATCCCCTCAATCTTCTCTGGTGTCTGTGTTCAAATCTCCTTTTATAAGGACACGTGCTCACCCTAACTCAGTATGACTCCTTCTTCTTTTAAAAAAAATATTTTTATTGACTTCAGAGAGGGAGGGAGAGGGAAAGAGAGATAGAAACATCCTGCACACCCCCTACTGGGGATCGAAACTGCAACCCGGACACGTTCCCGGTTGCATGTGCCCTGACCGGGAATCGAACTGTGACCTCCTGGGTCGTAAATTGACATCCAAGCACTGAGCCGCGCCGGGCTGGCAGTACGAGCCCCTTCTTAACCTGAGTTCATCTGCAAAGACCCTGTTTCCAGATGAGGGCGGTCCCAGGTGCTGGGTTAGAGCGTGTCTCCCCTGCCCCCGCCCGGGTTGTCGGGATGCTGCCCTGCAGAGCCTCGGTGCCATGTCTGTGCCTGGCGGGTACCTGTCAGTGTCCACTATTACGTCACTGTCATCAACACGCTCATCCTACAGCCAAGGTCATGACTTGCCCGAGAATGCAGTTAGGACTCTGACCCTGCCTCGTCCCAGTCTCATGGCCTGGTTCGTCCTTAACGGTGCCACCCAGGCACGGCTATGCCCGCTGGCAGGACATCCAGAACGACCCGAGATACATGATCCTCAATGAGCCCTTCAAGTCTGAGATCCACAAGGGCAACTACCTGGAGATGAAGAACAAGTTCCTGGCCCGCAGGTTCAAGGTCAGAGGTCATGGGGGACGGGGCTGCAAGAGGGGCGGGCAAAGGGTTAGCAAGCAGCAACCCCTTTCCCCATCTATCGGACGTGGACCAGGCTGTCCACGGAGGGGAGTCATTTGGTCATCAACTCACAGTGCTGGTCCTTGCCCTGGGTCAGGCCCCGCTGCGCCCCTGGCCCTGTTCTGGGTGACGGTGCAGCTGGGTGAGGGCTCCGCGGTGACCACGATAAGATGAGGTTGGACTGCTGAGTGGGAGGGTGCCCTTCCTCCCTCCTTTCTGCTCAGGGTCCCGGACAGGGGTGGTGCTGGTGGAGAAGGGGCCAGGCCCACGCTCAGTTGTCCCCCCATCTCCTTGTACCCCCCCCCCCCCCCCCGCAGCTGCTGGAGCAGGCGCTGGTCATCGAGGAGCAGCTCCGGAGGGCTGCGTACCTCAACATGACCCAGGACCCCAACCACCCCGCCATGGCCCTGAACGCCCGCTTGGCCGAGGTGGAGTGCCTTGCCGAGAGCCACCAGCACCTGTCCAAGGAGTCCCTCGCCGGGAACAAGCCTGCCAACGCCGTCCTGCACAAGGGTGAGGGCCCGCGCCCCGTGGGCTGAACCCACCGTCCTCCTGCCGGTGCATCGCTGGCCAGAGATGCGGTGCTAAGGGGGAGGGTGCCCTTCCTCCCTGGGGCCCGGACAGAACGTCAGCCGGGGACGGAGCCTCTTGGCCAGGATGGGACAGTCCATGACCAGTCCCTCAAGCCCTGACGATGTGCCTGAAACACGTTCTGTGACCCTCGTCGCATCCCAGGTGGTGAGGGTTATCACCGCATTTTACAGGTGGGGACGTTGACACTCAGGTCATGGCCCGAGTTCAGACCGTCCCCCCTCCTTCTCGAAATCTTCAGGAGGCTCCAGGCTGGTTGGTGGAGGGGCTCCCTGAGGCCTCTCTGCCTGTGGGCCCTCCACCCTGTCCCCCGCGTGGTGGCAGCCAGGAGGCGGCTGAGGGCCTGGGGGAAACCCTGTTGGCTCAGAGTTTCTGACCTCCCTCTCTACAGGGGGCCCCTGGGCGGTGCTCTTTGGGGAACCCCTGTCTTCTCCCTGGTGGTGTGACCCTGCTTTGCAGGCCTGGGAGGGCTGGGCGAGGAGCACCCCCTGGTGTCTGCTGCCCTGGGTGCCCAGCGTCCCCCAGCCGGTGCCTCCCTTTCCTCCCAGTCTTGAACCAGCTGGAGGAGCTGCTGAGTGACATGAAGGCAGACGTGACCCGCCTGCCCTCCATGCTGTCCCGCATCCCCCCAGTGGCCGCCCGCCTGCAGATGTCGGAGCGCAGCATCCTGAGCCGCCTGACCAACCGAGCCGGGGACCCTACCGCCCCGCAGGTCAGGGTCAGGGAGCCCCTCAAACATAACCCCACCACCCCGCAGGTCAGGGTTGGGGAGCGCCTCATGCACACCCCCAGCGCCCTGCAGGTCAGGGTCGGGGAGCCCCTCACGCACACCCCCAGTGCCATGCAGAGGTCAGGGTCGGGGAGCGCCTCACGCACGACCCCACCACCCCACAGGTCAGGGTTGGGGAGCCCCTCACGCATGACCCCACCACCCCACAGGTCAGGGTTGGGGAGCCCCTCATGCACTCCCCCAGTGCCATGCGGAGGTCGAAGTCGGGGAGCCCCTCACACACGCCCCCAGCGCCAAGCGTGGGCCTGTGACCCCTAAACCCGGGTCCTTGCCTCCAGGGTGCGTTTGGCTCCTCCCAGATGTACAGCAGCAGCTTCGGGCCCAACTTCCGGGGCCCCGGGCCCGGTGGGATCGTCAACTACAACCAGATGCCCCTGGGGCCCTATGTGACCGGTAGGTGCCCGTCTGCCCCGGGCAGCATGCACGGGGTGCCCACAGGGTTGCCAGCTGACCCGCCCTGAGTGAGCTGAGATTTTCTCCTCCCGACAGATATCTAGCCGGCCCGCGACTTCCCTCTCTCGCAACCCTCGTTCCCAGCTGGGGTAAGGCTGCCCCTGGCTCCGGGGTCCCCGTCCGTCCGGCCCCAGCCCAGCCGGCAGCTCAGGCCTGTCCATGTGCCAATTCTCACCCCTGAGCCATCCGGTCCTTACAGGCACCGGGGCTCCTGGGGTCTCGCCCACGTGCCTGGAGCCCCCTGCCCCAGCCCCCTCTGCCCTGGGGTCGTCTCCGGGCTTCCGGACACTTCCCCAGGGGTCTGGGAAGCAGAGCACAAAGAGGCTCATGTGTGCCCCTGCGTGAGTCAGGGACCGCTGCCAGCCGGGAACCCGCCGCCGCCTCTCTCCACTGCCCAGCTGAGCAGTGGGCACCCCAGACTCACCTCTCATCTTGCCCTGCTCCCCGCCCAGGGCTAGCAGGATGGCCAGGGGGGCAGGAGAGGGAGCTTATCCAGTGCCACCTGCCCCCCAAGCCCGTCGGTCCTGTGAGAACGTGGCTTTAGGGTGGGGGCGAGGGGGGTTTCCAGCCTGGCTGCCTCGGGGGCTGCTGATTGCTGGGGCGCTCTGTGCCACTTGGGGAGGTCTTGGCTGGGGATGCCCCTCTGATTACAGCTGCTTGTGATGGGCAGTGGGTGGGGTGGTGACAGAGTGGGGCTGCTGCACCCAATGCAGACCCAAACCCCCACCTCTGTAACCTGTGACCTGCCTCTTGCAGCCACACCGGCAGGGCTGCCTGCCCGACCCCCACAGGAGAGGGGAGCTCCTGCCTTTACAGGCACCGTTGTTGCCGCCGGGGGACTGGAGGGAACCCGAGTGATGCCATCACGGAGGCGGGGCCCAGAAGTGCCACCTCATCACACTGCGTGTTCCACACAGCGTCCCCCCACGGCTGTGCCTGGCCACTTGCTGGCGACGTCTTAGAGCAGACTTCATTTATTTGTACATCGTTTGCACTTTCCTATTGAAGACTTGAACAGGTTTGTCTCGATAAAAGTCGAGTGGCGTAGGGAGGAGACTAACCAGCATACGTCTGTCTGTCTGTCAGTCAACGGGCTCCAGACGGGTGGACAGAAGCTCCTGGAACCCCGTGCTGCCCCGGCCCTGCAGCGTCCGCCCGGAGCGCTTCTGTACCCCACCTGCCATACCGTCTGCTCTGCCTCCCGCTCTGCCCCCACCTACGTGCGGCCCGCAGTGCCAGGCGGGGCAGGATGGGGGCAGGGCTGGGCCCCACGCTGGAGGCCCGCTGCTGCTGGGGTTAGGGCAGCCTTTATTCTCCCCTCCTGCCAGGGCTGGGGACCACCAGGGAGGTGCGCCTTCTGGGGGGCGGGGCTGTCAGGGGTGTCCGTCCTGGGCTCTGTCAGCATCCTCTGAGCCCGTGGCCGCTGCCCTGTGGGGTAGCACGTGCTCCTGGGCTGGGGGAGGCTGTGCAGCTGTGAGCCTGCGTCTCGGCCATCCGCCGGGGGTGGCTGTGGACAGGTGTGCTAGCGTTTAAAGGGAGGTCACAGCAGCTCTGAAGGCGGCCCGGGAGTCCTTGGCCCTGCCCTAGGCCCTGGGAGGCTGTCACACCACCCCGACCCCCCCTTCCCCCCCTCGTCCCATAGCTCATGGTCTGCAAATGCAGGGAAACCAGGAAACCAGGCACCCCCAGAGCTGGGCTTGTCCTGGTTGGGTCTATGGAGAGGCCTCCATCCAGGCACTTGTCACCGGAGGGCCCGAGATATGCTCCCAGAGGCTTAGGAAGTGGGAGGCGGGGGATCCAACCTGATGCTCTCCAGCGCCCCCCCTTCCTCCCCTGCCTTGGAGCTTCCCAGGCTTCCTGCCTCATTCCTGCCAAGAACCCAGTCCTGACCCCTCCGCCAGCTGGTGGTGCCTGTAATGGCTCAGGTGTGGGGCAGGGAGTAGGCCGAGCCCGGGCCTGTCTGATGCTGAGCCCGGAGAGGTTTCTCAGCCTCGGGCTTCCTAGGGAGATGCTCTGGGTAAGAGTCTGTTTGAGTGGCAGGCAGGCTGGGCCTGGGGTGGGTACCCCGAGGGGCAGGATCTGGAGGCTCACCTTGGGGACAGCTAGGTGACTGGCCCACCCTCACAGGGCCCAGGCCCCTTCCGTTGTGGCAGCCCCACTGTCCATCCTGACCAAACCCTCCAGGGCAGGCCAGCCTGGCATTGGGGTGGGTGGTGGGAGGGACTGGAAGCACCGGCAGGTTTCCAGGGCATGCGCACAGCCGCGGCCGACCCACTCTGGGGACCGGGGTGGGAGGGGGCATCCCAGCTCACCTGCACGCGTGTGCCCCGGCCAGTGCTCCCTGCAATGGGCCTGGCTCAGGCCACAGGTGAGGTGACTGCCACGGACCCCCTCCACCCGGGCCCTGAGGTGTCCCCTTCCTGTGGGCGGCCTCGAGGGGCACAGTGCCAGCCTTCCCCAGCCATGTGGACGTCCGAGGGTCCGGCCGGGAGAAACCTGGCAGCAGGAGAGGGTCTGCGCCCATCGTCCCCAGGCCTGCGGCCCCTCCCTGCCGCCCTTCCTCCCCGGGAAGCCTCCCTCTGCCCCTCTGTCTCCATGCCCTTCCCAGACCTTGCCAGTGCCCCCTGAGTCCTTCTCACCAGGCCAGAGCCAGGCGCCCACAGTCGGCCCGGCCCCTGGCACTGCTGGCTGGAAGGGCTGTGGCTCCCGTTTCTGCTAACTGCCTCGGGAGAGAAAAGGGATCATAAGGTTTTCTTCTTGGTTTATCAGTTACTTCCCGCCAGGGCGGTGGGGCGGAGGCCCCCTGCTTTGGCATCTTTGGGCGGCTTTGGTTTTGCTGCTGGCAGAACAGGGGTCGTCGTGGGCCAGCGGAACCCCAAGTGCCAGGCTGCGGTTTTGTTATTATTTGAACCCGTGCCGAGTCGGCTTCTGTTGGGCCACCTTTGGGCCACGGTCCCTGAAAGCATCTCCCGCCAGGCTCCCAGCCAACGAGGGGGGTGAGGATTAGACTGACCGTGTTGGGGGGCCCCCATCAGGAGGCCCGCCCTGCCAGCCATCTTCAGAAGCTCCGTTGTTTTCTGCCAATTGTGACCAAGGTCCTGCTGATGCCCACAGCTGGCGTGGGTGCCACCCCCACCAGGAGTCCTGGCCCAGGGTCCTCGGGGGGTCCCTGCCAGGTTGGGAGTGGAGACGGGTGACATCTGCGCCCTTGTTCCCAGGGTCCAGGTACCAGGGGTCTGGGGGCTCGTGCAGAGGGAGGGTTTGGGGACCGGGGGGCGTGGTTTTGGCCTGGCCACTGCCTGGGGTCCCCTCACTGTCCCCGTGGCTGTCCTGTGTCCACCACCGTCTCCATTGAGGGAGCCGGCTCCAGCCCCAGGTTCAATTCCCGGAAGTTTACAGGTTGTGGTAGATCAGCCCGTCATTGGCATTGTGTTTGAGGTTTCTTTCTTAGTTTCCAGGTTTTTTTTAAACAAAGTATTTTTTTAAGTACAATAACCCAGAAAGGGCCCGTCGGGTGTGTGTGTGTGTCCTGAACCCCTGGCGTCGAGTGGGAGCCTGAGCCCCAGCCTGGAGACAAGAGGGACTCCCACCTGGCGGTCCCCTGCCCAGCTGAGGGGCCCGGCCCCTTGCCCGCCAGCCCTGGGTCCCAGAAGGGGGGGGTTCCAGCTGGGTGGGGGCTGAAGCTTTGGGAGCGGAGCCCCTGTAAGTGGTGACCTGTCCCGCCCTTGGAGAACATGAGGGACGCTGGACAGAGACATGAGGGTCGCCGACCGCCCCCTTCACTTTGTACTCTGTGTGTCTTGGTTTTCTGCGTTTTAATAAATCCTTTGGCAAAGGACCGAATCAGTGTTCCCTTGGTTCTCATGATGTAGGAGGGCGTGGGGCTGGGGAGCACGGGGAGCAGAGTGTGGGGGAATGGGGTGTTGCCTGAGAAGACCCTGCCCCACAGGGCTGAAGGGCTCCCTGGAAGAGAGGGGCACCCCAAGAAGGGGGTGCATGGGTGGTGCCTACCCCTTCTACCTGCACCCCTAAACACAGCCCCCATTGCATCAGAGAAACAGATGCCCCTGCACCCATCCTGTGTCCCCAGAGGGCACAGAGCCCCCCAGCAACCAGAGAACATGTGATGGGGGCAGTGTGGGCACCCCATTCCTGAGTCACTTGGGAGAGATGGGGGGTCTTGGTCCCCAGTCCCTGCCTCTTCTCCAGGCCCATTTTCCAACCTGCCCTTGACCCCGTCTGCCGAATGGTGGCAGCCTTCCCCCTCCCACTGCCCAGCCCTGACCGAGCCCCCCCAGCCCGGAAGTGAGGGAGCAGCAGGCGGACGTGGGCCCATGGGCTTGGGTTTATTGGTCATTCCATAAATACGTGTCATCGGGAAGCGAGGCGGATGGCGGTCTCACCTACGGAGGGAGCGCGTTAGCGGGGGAACCACAGTCATTAAAAAAAAACCGGAGAAAAAGCGCATTATTTACAAGACAAGCAAGACCCGTGAGCCCGCCTGGGCTCCGACCAGATGCGGGTGAGAGGAGGCGGGGCGCTATGGCAGCAACCAGCAAAACCGACCCAGCCTGTCCTGGGCCCAGGTCCCATCAGGGCACTCCCAACAGAGGGGCGGGGGCAAGGCTGGGGGCAGTGCCCGGCTCTGACTTCCTCTCCCCGCTCCAGCTCCCTCCTGAGTCGGGGGCCTGTCCCCCAGGAAGCAGAGGCCACTCAAACAGGCCGGGCCGAGGGCTGAGGCTGCTGGGTCCTGTGCCGGCCATTTCGGGCCTGCCCACCGCTGCCCAACACGCGGCCAACGGGCCCGGCCTCCCAGGTGTGGCTCATGGGCAGCAGCCCCGCCTCTTGCCCCAGCAAGTCTGGTCCCTGATACTGGGTGGTCAGCAGGTGGTCTGGGGCAGCGTGTGGAGGCCCAGCCACTCGCACAGGGAGGGGTGGTTCTGGACAGAATGCCCCCACAGGGCCTGCCCTCAGAGCAGGACACCCCCCACTGCCCTGTAAGATGGGGAATGGCACAGGCTGAGCACTCGGCAGGACCGGCACTGCCCACTCTCTACACCCACACGTGAAGCTTGTAGGGGACGACGAGTTGGAAAAGACCCCAAGGGCCAGGCCTACGAGGAGGGGAAGGTTCTAGACTCCAGACTCAGCACAGAGGTCAGGAGTGGAGAGAGCTGTTCCCCCCTTCCCCTTGCCTTTTGTGGCTTTTTGGTGCAGCCTCCGAGAATGGCAGGGGGGAGGTGGGAGGAGGCCTTGGGGCTGTGCCTGCCTCCTGGTGATAGGAGGGTGTGGGGTCCCTGGGGGGCTGGCACATCTGTAGAGCCTGGCTCCTGCCCCCCACAAAAACCAGGGTACTTCTCAGGACCATGGGGCTGGGGCTCCTGGCTGCAGGCCCCCCTCTTCTCTCCCATCCCCTCCGGCCCCAGGCTGGGGCTGCAAGGGGCTGACAGCCGTGTGTCCTGCCCTTCGTCCCTGTCCCCAGTCTGCTCCAGGCCGGGGAGTGGTGTGAAGTGACACCCTCACTTGTCACAGAGTGTGGGGGTCCCAGGGGTAGCACTGCTGCCCATCTTCCCAGGTCGAAAGCTCTGAGCACAGACATGTAGCACCCCAAGACGGAGCTAAGGCGGGGAGCTCAACCCCACCTGATCAGAGCACCTCTTCAGGGAGAGCCTCCAGCGGTCGCTCCCCACAGTGGGGGCTGCTGCTTGGGGTACAAGACCCCGGGTCCAGAAGACCCGGGCCCCCGGAAAGGGCTCAAGCCTGTCGCCTCCGCAGACGCCAAGGCCGACGCCCTGCAGAGCGGGTATCCTCCCCCACGCGTGCTCAGCACCCACAGTCTAGCTCAGCACGCACAGCCTCGGGGCCTTCCTTCCGGGGCAAGGACAGAGGGCAGCGACCTGGGTACCTGGCAGGGAGGGCAGGTGGGGCCCCTGCCAAGGGCAATGAACTTGAAATCAGACCCCAAACTTCTTGTGGGCCCCAAACTGCAGAGCCAACCCCCTGAGTCCCGACCCCTACCAGCCAGGGAGACCCTGAGAGGCCTTCGGGGACAGGGGTGGGGGAGCAGCTGAGGTCGGGCCCTTGGTCAGAGGGAGACCCCCTGGGGAGTCCAGCCCAGTGTCCAGGGCCCTGTGGAGGGGCCCCAGGAGGACCAGGCCCGGGAGTCCTCGGCAGAGGAGAGGCCGGCCCTGCCTGCCCTGCCCCAGGTCCAGCCTGGCCTGGGCTTGCGAGGCTCCGGGCTGTCCGCGCAGGGCGAGGGTCCCTCGGAGCAGTGGGTGGTGTGTCGAGGCGGCTTCTTTTGTTCCCAGGACCTTGGAGGGTTTTCTTTGGGATGCGAACCACATTCGTGACTTGGCTTCAAAACAGCGGAAGCAAAGGGCAGCGCACAGACTGGGGGGGAGGGAGTGTCCGGCCAGCGGGCCCCTAGGACCGGTAGTCCTTCTTGCTGTAGGGTTTGTTGCCCAAGATGCTGTCGATCTCGTGGACGATGGAGGATGACAGCTTGGGGAGGACCTGTGGGCCAGGACAGAGCAGGTTGGGATCCCACCACGAGCCTGAGGGGGGGAGGGGGGTGTCGGCCGCGGGGTCCTCAGGGCGTCCAGCTCCAGCTGAGGCAGATGGGCTGCACTGCTTTCTATTCTAGAAGGTTCGGGGCAGAGAGGAAGTCCGCCCTGGGGTACTGGGAGGCACACAGTGCAGCCTCCAGCACCAGACCCCTGATCGCCACACCCCTAACTGCCTTCCCAGCCTTCTCCACCTCACCCTTCCCTGTGCCAAACCCTGACCGGTCCCTCGTCGCGTCCAGGTGTGGGCCAGTTGTGCTGGCCCACCTTCCAAACACCCAGGGGCACCGCCTCTCCCAGCTCCTCCACTGCTGTCACCCGACCCCCTGGTCATCACCCAGCACATGTCCCTGCTCCCCAGTCTTCCCTCCACTCAGCAGCCAGAGAGGGGGTCGCTTTTAAGACCAAAGTCAGACCGTGCCCCTACTCTCCTGGGACCACAGGGCTCCCACACGCAACTTAATCACCCCTCACTCTTGCCCCCACCCCCGTCAGCCCTCCCCTCCGCCACTCCTGCCCTGCCCCCATGCTTGGCTCCTGGGCCCTCCCATGCCCTGGCCTTCCCTCACTGTCTCTGCTGCCTGGCCCCTTCTTTCCTGGGTATTTGCATGGCCCACGCCTCACCCTGCGGGCCTCTGCTCACGCATCACTTTCTCCGCGAGCCCACCCTGACAGCCCCTTCACCCTGGACCAAGGCCTCCCTCTGACACCCGCCCTCACACTAGCTTTCCCCCTCCTGGCGCTCATCTACGCTCACTCTCATTCCCTCATTCTCCACCTCAGTGCTGACTATCTGTCTGGCTAGAACACCGGCTCTTCAGAGGCTTGCTGACCGAGCCCACGTGCCTCGCACAGTGGCTGGCACGTGGTAGGTCCTCAACTAATACCTGCCGGGCAGCTGACCCACTGGACCCCGCTCACCTGTATTGCTCCAATGTTCTCCATCAGCTGGTCGGCACTGGACGCGCCCAGGAGCACGGAGCTCACGCCCTCGTTCCTCAGGCACCAGGCTGGGGGCGCAGGACAGAGGTGAGGAGACACAGCCACGGCAGCTGCCCCTCCTGGGTCTGCCCTGCCCCTCACTGGGCAGGAGACATCAGCCTCCGAGTCTGCGGGCTTGGAGGGACCTAGCAATCCAGCGCTCAGCACTGCTGGGTGGGTGCTGGGGGAGAACTGGCACAGATTGTCCCAGGCGGAGAGGTGGTCCAGGTGCTCAGGGACCCACCTTCTCCCCACGAATGTGGGACCCCATTATCCATGGCTGGTCATAAAGGGGCTGACCCAGGCACAAGGGACTGCTGACACCTTCTATTTTGCCCCCTCCCCCAGCCTATTACCTATGGTC
>PVJC01037755.1:0-17067 GCA_004026665.1 Murina feae
TATTAAATAAAATAAGTAGGCTTGAGACACTGTGTCTATTGTCTGATCAGATTTTTTTTCCTCTTCTATCATATCTTAAATTTATTTGTTTTTGTAAGAGTTAGAGCTCCTCCTCTTAAAAAAAGAAATATTGAGTGTTTGTGTTTTGGCCACAGATGATACCAAGCACTCCTGCCTTGGAGACATTTAAATTTGTTTTTTCTCTTCCCTTACAGCTGTGACCTAGTTAATTGTAGGTGGGAAGCAAACTCTGAAATCATTGGACTTTCTGCTTTGCTTAGAAATCTTGCTCCCTTAAATTGTAGCATGTCCTCCTTAATAACAGGAAGTCAGGTTCTGAGATCAGTAACATTTGTGTTTTTTGTGCATTGAGATAAAGAAGAGTATGTGTGTTGCCTGCAGTTTCCTGGGGTGGGGGAAGAGGGGAGAGAGAAGGGAGATAGACAAGAAAATAACCCAAAGATGAGTCACTCATTTCCAAAACAAGAGTCTAAACGCTCTTTGTTGAGGGCAGATTGTAGCCTCTGAATGTTCTGGCCTCTGGGCCACGGGGACAAGGGGGTGAGTGATTCAAGGTCTCGGTGGGGCTGCTTGATTGCTGCCTTTGGTGACTCCAGCACTAAAGTATCACATCCTAAGAAACCATTTTAATTTAGAAATAAATGTGTGTTGCTTATATTCAGGCTTTTCAAATCAATAATTGAGCCCTCTTGGTGGGAAGAAAAATTCAATTCCTTTTAATAAAAATGTTTCTTTAACTATTTAATTATTTTTTCAGACGAGGGAGCAAGGAAGAGTTGGGTGAAGGTCCTAAGGGCACCTTTCCATTCTGCATACGGAGGAGAAGGGGTCCTTGATTAGCCCCTACTGGGCTGGCTGTCCTGCTGGAGTGTTTCTTCCATGTCACTCTTGAGATGAGGATGCCAAAGAATGAAACTAAACAGTGAATAGAGGGAGTGACACTGTACTTCTTACTGCCATTTCTGTCAGCCACCCTAAATGCAAGAGCTAAGGGGTGTCCTGGGCCTAGGTCGGAGGTTCTCAGTGTGGTTGCTTGGCCAGAGTGTTAGCCTCATCTGAGGACCTATGAGAAATGCCAATGTCGGGCCTTACCCTCTGGGGGAATCAGAGGAATCCGATGCAGGCTGACCCACGAGAACCTCTGATCTGGACATTTAGGTATCATCTCCAGTTACAGGAGCTCATCTGCAGGACAGTGACCTCAGTGCCAGACGATGGCAGTGGCTCTTTTCCTTAGCTACGCCTTGGACCCCTAGGCTGCTTGTTAAAAATGGTAACACCAACTCCTTCCCCAAACATAAACTTTCAGTCCCTAGAGGTGGCCTCGGGTGAAAGCATTTTGTAAAAGCTTCCCAGGTAGGCAGCCAGGGTTGATAACCATTGGTCAATGGGAAAGGACGGGCCAGGGGAGGAGGGTTGCTGATACCTGGGAAAGGGAGCTGGTAGCCCTTAGTACAGGGCCAAGGAGGCCCTGCAAACTTGCCTTGGAAAGAAAGGAGATGGCAAAAGTCACTAGTGGTCTCACTGTCATCACTGGGCACAACAGGGGTGAGAGGGGCCTCATTTAGAGCCAGTTGGCAGGTGTCACACCCCTCTTGGCTAGTCCTGTCCAGCTACAGGTGTGACACCTGCCAACACTGCACCTGACTCTGCACTGGTCATGTCCGTCAGAGTCCAGGAGGCAGAGATGTTGCCCAGAAACCTGACAGCCAATGGCTGAGGGGGTGCCAGGGACCCGCATGTCCCAGTTTGGGTTGTTTCATCCTAACCCAGGCCAAATCAGTGAGCTAGTGCCCTTGACCCTGCTCTGGTCTGCTTTGCCTTGGAGGCTGGAGCCACTAGGGCTGCGGTCCTGACACTCTGCTCCACTCTTGCTAACCCTGCTTCTAGGAGGGAGCCTTTCTTCAGGTCAGAAAGGACCCTAATCTCTCTTTGGTGGCTTTCCACGTCCTGGTGCCTGACCTTAACTCACACCCACTAGCCTATGTTCAGGGTAATTTAAATGGGGCCTCAGTCTCAGCCTCAGTGGGCACCACTCATGCCCAATCTCCTTCCCTTGCCCCCGGCCCTCAGCAGAGGAACCAGCCTGCCTTCCCCTGAGACCCACAATCATGACCAGCACAATGGTCAGTGCTGAATGTCCAGGGGGTGGGCCATGAAGGGTACCTTGACCCCAAGTGTGTGGGCTAGACATCAGAGCTGGACTCAGATCTGGCGAAGGAATGAGAATGCAGGTTAAGGAGGTGTAAAGGGCAGGGGCCCCTGAGGCTCATGCACACTAAGGAGCACTGTTCCCCCAGGGCCACCGAGGAGGACGCATTGGGGCAAACAAATGCTAAGTGTCAATACTGCTCCTCTGTCTAGGGCAAAGGTCCAGCCTGCTTCAGGGGAGCCCAGGGGGAAGAGGGCAGAAGCAGTAGGTGAAAAGATTCGTACCCGATGCTGTGACACTTCCTCAAAAACTGAAGTCACCATGTGACTCAGCAATTCCAGTTCTGGGAAAGGAAAGCAGAGACTCGGACAGTTATGTCTATGTCCATGTTAACAGCAACGAGAAGGTAGAAACAACCAAACTGTCCGTCAATGGACAGAAGGACAAACATAGGATGGAATATTATTCAGCCGTTAAAAAGAAGCATATCCTGGCACATGCTATAACGTAGGTGAGCCTTAAAGACAAATACTGGATGATCCCACTTACATGAGCCACCTGGAGTAGTCTAATTCATGGACTTATAGACGGGAAGTGGAATGGTGTTGCCAAGGCTGGGGGAGTTGTTTAACAGACACAGGGTTTCAGTCTTGCATTCTGGAAACAGATGGTGAAGACCATCGCACAACAATGTGAATGGTACATTGTATGTTCTGTCTCTCTTACCACAATTTTAAAAAATCAATATCTGAAGCCCAGAAAGTTGTGGGATGTGAAAGCCGACAGGTAAATGCTCCCATGTGTCACCTAGGACCTGGGCCTGGGTTGTAAATACACAATTTCCTGACACGCCTTCCCCTGAGCTTCTCTGGCTTCACATTTTGAAATCCATCCTGATTTGATAGAGGAGGAGGGGTGCTCCCTTGAGGGAGTGCCTCAGCCCTTATTGTGGTCAAACCCAGGAAGGGGATGCAGACCTGCCAGTTACTGTTGCTTAATTAACAGAAGCCTGGCCCCAGCTGTGCTACTATGAAGCCATTGTCCCAGGTTTATTAAGAGACATCAACAGAAGGCACTTAGCTCCTAAGCTGCTCCTCAAAGGAGAATCTTAAATCATCACCTTTGTTTCAAGGGGGAAATAACCAACACTCTGATCCAATTTCCTTCTACTCTAGTGGAAATTTAACTCAAATCGTACCACACAAAGACTTTTTTAAAAATAAAAAAATCATTACATTCTGTTTTTCATGACAAATCAAACAGTAAAGTCTAAGCTGATTTTTCTTATAGATTTTCAGATGCCTTCATGACCTAGATAAGTATAATTATATACTTTCCTCTTAAGTTGTTAAAGGGAGTTCTGTCCTTAGTTTATTTCCCTGGCCTTCCTGACCTTCTAATTTTTGGGTTGCCAATTGTGGAAAGGGACCTTGTACAGCCCTGACTGATGCTACTCACTCAGTGGCCAGAGCATTGGTCCTGACTCCAAAGGGTTGCAGTTTCAATTCACAGTCAAGGGCACGTACCTGGGTAGTTGGGGCAAGTGTGGGAGGCAACCAATGGATGTGTCTCGTATCCATGTCTCTCTCTCTCTCTCTCTCTCTCTCTCTCTCTCTCTCTCTCTCTCTCTCTCCTCCCCCACCCTCCATTTCTTCCACTCTCTAAAAATTAAAAAATCAATGGAAAAAATATCTTTGGGTGAAGATTAATAATAAAAAGAAGGACCTCATGCAAATTCAGACACACACTGAGCCTTGGGTTAAGTAAATGTTTCACTTACATGGGCTGCTTAGTGTCTGTCAGAAATTGGCAGGACTCAGAGGAGACCTAAATATAGTCATGCGTCGCTTAACCGCAAGGATACGTTCTGAGAAATGCATTCTTAGACAATTTGTTCTAATGTAATAGAGCGCAGATACTTGCTCAAACCTGTGGTATAGCTTACTGCACACCTGGACTATCAGGTAAGCCTATTAATTCTACACTACAAACCTGTACAAGATGTTACTATATGGAATACTTCAGGCAATTGCAATACAGTGGTATTTATCTAAACATATCCAAATGGAAAAGGTACAGTATAAAAGATAAGAAATGGTACACTTGTATAGGGCACTTCCCATCAATGGAGCTTGCAAGACTGGAAATTGTTCTGGGTGAGTCAGTGAGTGATAGTATCGTACACTAGTGTAGCCTTATAAACAGTGTACAATTAAGCTACACTAAATTTATTTAAACATATATAAGATGTCCCCAAATAATGTATACACACACTTCAAGTAATTATAAAGGCAGTGTTTATTAAAATACATTTCATTTTCAAAATTGAGCTATCAACTCTCACAGTGTGTACACATTTTTTGGTACACCCTGTATTTTTCTTTAATAGCAAATTAACCTTAGCTTACTATAACTTTTTAACTTTATAATCTTTTTTTTAATATTCTTTAACTTTCCAACTTTTTAAAGCTAACACTCAGCTTAAAACAGAAACACATTGTAACAGAATTAAGGCAGCTAGGATGTCACTAGGAAACAGGAGCACTGCAGCTCTGTTATAACCTTACAGGGCCACCGTCATATTTGCAGCACTTGATGGTAGAGGGAATTTCAGTGGCTGATCAGAGTAACCTGGCAGGGCTGTACCTCTTCCTCCTCCTCTGCACACTTGCACTGTGACAAGTCCCTATTCACCTGCTTCCACCTGCAGGTCTCTGGTGTCCCACTGGAAACTTGACCCTGCCTTAATGGGAAGGGTATAAATCTCCTGGCAGACGGTGCAGGATCTGGTCTGCTTTGCTTTCCCTTCAGCCTTTAGCCAGCCATGACCTAGTTTCCGGCCTCCTGGTCAACATGACCTCTGGAGTCATTATTCACAAATATTTTGGTTGTTAAGCTGGCTTTGAACTTGTTGATTTATCTTGAAATTCTGGATGACTCTGGATATCTGTGATGACTGTTCTGATTATCTAACCATAATTTGCCTAGATCTCCAACCCCAACATTGATCTTGGTTTTCCAAGCACTGTTGCTAAATCCTAAGCCATTCCTACTATCCTTGGTCAGCTGTGGATTCAAACAGACTTTGCTACCTATAATTAAATAGTTACAGAAAAAAGCACTCCAAATAGTTTTATCTATGAGATCTTAATGAGAAAGCACAGTATTAAAATTCTCAGTGGTAGTCTAGGCAACTCAAAAAATTAATAAGCTTATCGTAAAACAGCAGTAGTATTGTAATGTAGAAGTTCAGTTCATCAGCTAACCACATCCCCATTGACCAGCTCAATACACAAAGCTCATGGTTACTTTTTGTTTTGCTTTGTGTGTTTTGGGGTTTTCTGTTGTTGTTATGGGTGTTGCATCCTGAGAAGACTTTTTGTTAAGTGTAGGAAATGTGCTAGACTAGGATAAAACAGGTTTTTTTCCACAGCCACGTTGGAATACATTCTCCAGAACCAGGCTTAACTTGGGCTGGTTGGGGTCCTTACCCTTAGACTTAGTGATGCTAATAAGGACGCTGAGCACTGGGGGGAACAACATGCTGGTCAGCAGACTGCCTCTCAGCTGGGCTTTTCAGATGGCCAGGCAGCTTTTACATATCTGTGTTCTCTCTCCCCTTGAGAAAAGCATCCTAAGAAATAGACACAAAAATATAGCCTAGAAAATGGCTTCTGGAAGTCATTAGCTCATCCAAATTGCATCTGACCCACAGAAGCCACACTGACCCCACCTACATTAGCGAGGCCATTCCATTCCCATTCATCAACCTCTTTGTGTTGTCATTGTCACGGAGTCTTCATTGCTGAATAGGAAGGGGGACTTAGGGCTAACACTAAAACTGAGGCTCTTTTAAAAATGGTACCTACCTCCTGTTAAGGACTTTAAGCTACTCCAGGGTAGATGTTTTGAAGACGTGTCACCCAAGAGCAGCAGGAAAATTCACAGCCTATACTTTTATATAAAATAGACAATTTCATTCATTCAGTACTCATGACATTTTTATTAAGTCCAAGACACAAGTGAAGCCAAAAAAAAAACAAAAAACAAAACAGGATTGCTAAAATAGGAGATGGAGTTTTAGAGAAGAAAAAGGTTTTACTACAAGTGAATAGCATTTATTTTTCATTTTTAAGTAAAACCCTCTAATCTATATATATATAAGCCAAGCGACCAGAATGATGGAATGATTGGAATGACTGGTCACTGTGATGTCCACTGTGGTGGCTAACCAGCCTGATTGGGGCCCCAATTGCCACCCCCCCAGCTCCTGCAGTTCCTCCTCATAGCCATCCAACCTCCCAGTCCCTCCCCCCAGCCAGGTCCCAGACTGGGATGGGGAACCAGGGGTGGGTGGAGGTAGACTCAGGCAACAAGGGAAGGAGGAATAGGGAAACAGGGAACCTGATCAGCTCTGATTGCAGGCCAGACCTATGGATCCCACCCATGCACAAATTTCATGCATTGAGCCTCTAGTGTATGATAAACAGCATACTACAGTAGGTCTTCAAATAACATTGTTTAGTTCAATGTCATTTCATTATAACATTGAGGAGCTCTTGTTTATACCGATTAGCCTATGGTAAAACTGGTTTCATTATATGTCATTTTTCTTAAAGTTGCAGAACCTATTGAAGATGTTAAGTGAAGACTTACTTACTGTACCTGCAGTGGGTCAAGAGTTAAATGGAACTTAAGTTATAGGTGAAAACCCAGGGGGCTTTTATCCCTGTTTACCTCTATAAATTCCACTTGCTTTCCTTTGAGTTGGAAGAGAAATGTTACCTTCACAGCTTCTAGACACAAATTTACTAAGGTCTTCGAGGTTCCCACCAGGAGAGAAAGTGTTAATTCTCTTTCAGCAACTCTCCTGTGGACATTAACTCATCTTCACCTTGTCCTGTGAGAAGGGAGTGGTTCCCAAGCTCTTGCCCATCTCAATGGAGACCCACTTTTCAAGCATGTGGGCCCTCCCTCCCTTGTGAATAGGCTATTCCATTCCCATTTATCAACAGGCCCCAGACCAGGGTTCTTCCAAGTGGATGTAACTCCCAAATAAAAAAAAGGCTTATAGGTTTTCACATAAGGCTGTGATCACATAAATACATGCTGTAAAATATATACTCGAAAATCATCCTCGGCCACTGAGCTCCATGGAAACCAAATACCCAGAGAATGAGAAAAGAGCTGGGGCATTTAATTTCTCATTCAGGGCCTGGATGGATTTAATTCAGACAGCCCGGTTTTATTTCTGTTGAGGTCTGGTGTGTATATTTGAACTGACTTTCATAACCTGGGTAATTGATAGGATGACATCACTTTTATGGCCTTAAGACCACTTGTATAATGGCTTGTGAAGCTTGGGGGAAATATTTCTAAACATAGCTCTTGGCATGCAACTCTGAGCACTTTAGCCAGAGGGCAGCTCCTGCCTCCCTAAACTACTTTCCCAGGAACCCAAAATATTTTATATACACAGCCAAGCATTTTTCAAAAAGCATTCTCC
Organism: Murina feae; assembly: GCA_004026665.1. Lineage (NCBI taxonomy): Eukaryota > Metazoa > Chordata > Mammalia > Chiroptera > Vespertilionidae > Murina > Murina feae. The sequence continues at coordinate 7,680 of PVJC01037755.1, forward strand.
TTCCCCCCAAATGAACAGAGTACACTCCTTCGCGTTTATATAAATGGCTCTCCCGGGTTCTCAGGTTGAGGCCTGATGACGCAATGATGACTGTCAGAGCTGGGACATTGTCCAGACCCAAATATGGGATTAACTGTGTGAGTGAACAGTCCTGAAATGCCTCAGAATTCAAAAGCTTGTTTGGGTGTGGGTTTTGCATGTCGCCCACTCACTTTACCATACAAGTGCTATTTCTAAAATCCTTTCCCTGAAGAGCTGGCACTGGGAATTTAAAGTGACAAAGAGGAACTTCCAAAACTATTTGGACTTCGGCCCTAGATAGTGGGTGTGAGAGTGTCAAGAACAGAAGGAGGAGGGGGTGGAGGGGAGCTGATGATAAAGAAAGAGAAATTACTGGGCTTTTCTGCACTCCTTACCTATTTGTCTGCAGCAGCAGGCTTGGGGCTAAGCCAGGGAGCAAGAGGCCAGCACCCTACAGCCAGCCCTTTTTGCTTGCTGCTCACACCCACCCTACTCAATGGCCATGCCATAGAATTCATTTAGGAAAGCAGGAATGCTACCACTTCATACCCACAAAGATGGCTGACGTCAGAAAGACAGGCAGTAACAAGGTGGGTGAGGATGTGGAAAATTAGAACCCTCAGACTTTAATGATGGGAATGTAAAATGGTGTAGTCGCTATGGAAGACAGCTGGGCAGTTCCTGAAAAGGTTAAACACAGAGTTATCAGCAATGCCACCCTTAGGTGTCCACCCAAGAGAAATGAAAAATGTACCTCCTCCCCAAAACGTGTATGCAAATATCCACAGTAACATTATTCATTATAGCCCCCAAAGTGAAGACAACCCAAATGCCTACCACAGGTGAATGGATAAACAAAACAGGTTATCCGTACAATGGATTTTTATTAAGCAAGAAAAAGGAGTGAAGTGCTGATACTTGCTACATGAATGAACTTTCAAAACATTATGCTTAGAGAAAGAAGCCAGTCCCCCAACTCACATCTATAATAATAAAAGCATAATATGCTAATTAGACCTAAAGTCCTTCCTGACGACCTTCAGGATGAAGCTGGGGCTGCAAGAGAAGCCTGGGTCCCAGGTGCCAGAGGGAAACCGGTGCCTGCAGTTGGGGAAAGGAAGGCCTACTCTTGCATGTATTTCATGCATTGGCCCTCTAGTTTATATAAAATGTCCAGAAAAATAAAATATGTGGAAATAGGAAGTAAATTAGAGGTTGCCAGTGTCTGGGGAAAGGAGGGCTGCCAGCTAATGGGTACAGAGTTTCTTTTGGAGTGATGCAAATGGCCTAAATTTAGATTGTGGTGGTGGCTGTACAACCTGTGAATACACTGAAAAACCACTGAACATACACTTTAAATGTTCAGAATATACTTTATATCTCAATAAAGTGGGTGGTTTTTTTTTAAAGAACACTAACCAAGAGCCATGGGCTTCCTTCATTTAGTGAATAAGCACCCACTCTGCCCTAGATCAGCATTTTGGTTACACATGGAGATTTAACAACAAAAGCATTAAGTGGATGGAAAATATAAAATGTGCAATAGATTTCAACCTAAGTTTGAGTCCTATGTTGGAAATCAGGAGAGGATGCAGAATTAAAATTTGAACTTGTAGTGAAGAGCTGAAACAGTCCCTTTGTGGCACAGAAAAGTTAGCTGCACACAAAACCGAAGAGGAATCTGCTTCCTAAAAAGCTGAAATTATGGCCAACAACTGTTTCTGACAACACCCTGCTCTTCCCTTGCTATTGTGGATTTATTGCTTCTCCAGCACATTCTCAGGCTCACCTTGGAATTAGTTGCCTATTGATCCTCTCTAGTTCTTCCAAGAGAACAGATATGGCTTATTTTTTAAAATATTTTTATTTACTTTTTACTGAGAGGAAGGGAGAGGGATAGAGAGTTAGAAACATCAATGAGAGAGAAACATCAATCAGCTGCCTCCTACACACCTCCTACTGGGGATGTGCCTGCAACCAAGGCACATGCCCTTGACCGGAATCGAACCTGGGACCCTTGAGTCCTCAGGCCAACGCTCTATCCATTAAGCCAAACCAGTTAGGGTCAGATGTGGCTTATTAATTTGGGTTGGAATGTCTGGGTATTTTGAGTCTCAACTGAACTGGGCTTTGGTATTGGAGAAACTGCCCTTTACCTTTAGATTCTGTCAGTAAAAGATAACAAAACGCAACTAAAAGAAACTTTTTAAAAATACTATCTGTGCCCAGCCAGTGTTGCTTAGTGGTTGAGGGTGAACCTATGAACCAAGAGGTCAGGGTTCAATTCCCTGCAGGAAGCAGCCAATCAATGATTCTCTTGCATCACTGATGTTTCTCTCTCTCTCTCTCTCTCTCTCTCTCTCTCTCTCTCTCTCTCTCTCTCTCTCTCTCTCTCCCCCATCTTTCTCTCTGAAATCAATAAAAATATGTTTTAAAAAATACTACTTGTGTCTTCAGGTAGCTGACTTTGGCCTCACATGGAGTGTAGAAGTTCTCAGTCTTAGGGCTGGCATTTTCTGAAATAGATGTCAGTAAATAATCACCAAATAATATACACAATTACCTTAGATTGTGTTTCTGAATCTATTTCTCTGGTTGCTATACATATAGTTGCCCGTATGTGTGTGATTTACTGTGTTTTCCTGTATTTGAAAATTCTGTTTATAATTTTGTTCACATTACTTGCAACTTAGAGTTTTTGAGTTCTTATCAAGGTGGTATTATGTCTGAAAATCCCTAGAGTCAGGCAAAAGCATTTATGGTTTTAAAAAATATCTTTCTCCATCTTTACAAAAACAGCAACTTAGAGTCTGGGAGTAGGGGCAGGAACCATGGAGTCATGCAGGTGGAGACAGGGCAGAAGACGAGCAGCTGGACAAAGTGGCAGTGGCTAGGAGAGCGGTGGTGCTGGAAGTGCTGGGCAGTGCCCTCATGGCCTGGGTACTTTGCCCAGGCCCACCGATCTCCTCCTTTGTCCTGGGCAGGAACTCCTCCAGGGTCAGCATCAGATTCAGAATGCTCAGCCTTGGTCCCTTTCCAAGGGACCACAGGACCAACACTTCCATTCTACTTGCAATGCCCCTCCCTGCAGGGCATATGATAGGCAAATGCACACAACTGACCCAATCCTGCCACATAACTAATACTTGGCCTCTTTCACCCCAAACGTTAGCAAAAGAGTTCATGAAAAGAGGAGTGATAACGGTGATTGCTCTTAATTATGTCTTCCTGGTACCTCGATGATGTTGCTTACCCTTTAGACACCATGAGGTATTTATTCATTATTCTTTGTTTTGTGATCAATTGACTAAGTAGTAAGTTACATCAAAAAAGCTCAATTTTCCATGATTTTTGAGGATGGAAAGTGATTAAATGGAGCTGGAAGTCAGTAGGACAAGTCCAGGTCATTTATTTGCCTGATGAGCCCTGGTGTCAGGTCCCAGCTCCATCACAATATCCATATGGCCTGGGAATGCTGCCCTGATCCTCTGCACTATGATTTCCTCCTCTGTGAAATAAAGGTGTACATGCACACAGACACACACATGACATACAGATACATATATACACATCCACAGACACACACACAGACACACATGCATATACAAACACAGACAGGCACACAGAGAAACATATACATAGAGACACACATACACACACATCTCTGTCTAATTGTTCTGAGCATTATAAATCCATTCAAAAGCAAGGGAATCGTGGTCAATGCTAATGTACTATTTGCATGCACAGCCTGTCAGACACCACTGGGGCAGCTGCCCTGTGAAAGTCTGAATTGGCAGCACAGAGTCTACAGCAGAATCAGAGTTGTGATTGAAGAGACTGGGCCAGTGACGCTGGGCAGCATCCGCCACAGAACTGGGGCATAACCAGTTCCTCTCTCCTGTGCACGTGAGGGCTGGGGACATCTGCTGATAATGCCAGGCTCAGCTCGCAGGTGCAGAGGCTGGACGTCCCTGTCCCCATGAGTGATAAAGACTTCAGAACAGCTTAATAGGTCTCACGCTTCTCAGGAATTAATATGTTGGTATTCAGGCATGTTTTTAAAATGCCTATGGCACCTTTGGATTTAAAAGATCCCAGACCATAAGCTGAATATATATTTAACTTAAAAAAAATTAAAATCACATTATTTACTCAGAGAGTAGTCAGTATCTTTAAAACTGTACCTATCTATTCCATAATGACACACTTCGGACAAGAGCCTAGTTCCCAGCCAGAATCCCCAGAAGATGGACAGCATGAGCTTGGGACACAGGTAAAAGCTAACTGTGATGTAGTTGGTCTTTGTTTTTTCTTGAAAATACCAACGTGGTTAGGTAATGCTAATGGGACAATCATTTTCCCCAGACCATTTGTTTCTTAACTTAGTTTTTTTTTAAATCATTCTTTCACATATCTTTCTTTATTTCTTCCTTAAATAAAGCTATCTCTGCTGATGGGGTGTCTACAGGAAGACAAGATTCCTTAGTATCCCCCTTTTATTCCAGAGTATGTGGAAATAAAGGAATAGCACATAGGCATAATGCTTTACCTCAGAGTCATCACTCATGGGAAAATGATTAAAATTCATCAAAGCACAGTTGTATGAAAATGGGCTTCCCATATTTATTAAATTAACTAGAGGCCTGGTGCACGAATTCATGCACAGGTGGGGTCTGGCTGGCCCACCTCGATTGGGCCAATCGGGCCAGGCCAGCCGGGGAGAGGGGCCATGGGCAGTTGGCTGGCCAGCCCCACCCCCTAGTGGAATTCCTGGTTGAACTCCTGGTCGAACACCCAGTCGAGAGGACAATTTGCATGTTAGCCTTTTATTATATAGGATTAATGTATCAATTCATGGAAGAAGAAGAAAAGGGATTAAGAGAAGATGATGTGGAGAACCAAATTTTGAAAAGATCTCAAGAGCTTCATGTAATCAATAGTAGGTAATGTCCTTGAATTACCTGATCATGGCAAGTACTCCAATAAATAAATAAAATCAGGTATGTGCCATGCTCAGTGTAGTTCACTTTAAGTATATTGTCTCATTTAATCCTCATAACAGTCCTATGAGGTTGGTATGGTTTCTATCTTACAGATAAGGAAATATGTCAGAGAAGTTAATTTGTCTGAGGTCACACAGTAAGTGGTTGGGCCAAATTTAACCTCAGGTATGTCGGACTTCAGGACATTCCAGTAGTGTACTACCATTCTGATGCTATTAAAGATCCAAGTGGAAGAGATGTGGGTAGATGGTTGGATGGATGGATGATTGAATAGGAAAAATGTGCACATGGGAAACACCCCTCAGTAACTACTATGGTTTTTCAGGGCTATCCAACCAAAATGCTATTGAGACTAACCATGCCCCTTTTCTTAACTGTCCAGGTTGTGTTGTGGCTGAACCTCTCCTATCTGTTGCCTCTCCTTCCTGCTCTGGATTCTATTAAATTAGGATGCAAATGCCCTTACAAAACATGGTTTAAAATAATCAAACTCAAAACTACGAATATCTAATATAATTGTACCCTGTTCAGCTGGGTGTCTTTCCTTGGACTGAGATTCACAAAGGGCTGATCCAATACATAGTAAAGTTGTAAGAGCTTTGGAGAAAGTGTCTCATCTGCAGAAATGTGGAATATTTTGCCTTTAGCTCCTTTATCTGCTTTCCTCCCAAATTGAGGATGTTGATACAAAATCTCTCAGATAAGCTTTCTTACAGCCCTTTTAATCCTAATCTCAACTTGGAAAATTTCCAAAGAAAATTCCTGTGTTTTTATAAATTGGACACAGAAATAGTAATTTCTTCAGGGTTGATATAGGACGGGCCTTTTTGCTTTGCCATGCAGACACTTGTGGCTCTCCAAGTTTGAAAGAGTTAAGAGGAAAGATGGAATGCCTCGGGAATGTTGGCGGGGAGGCCCCAGCTCTCTCCTCTCTGCTTCTCACCCTGGACGAACTCCGGGAACCAGGAGAACTCAGTGATGACTCTGGGTTCATGCTCTTCCCTCAGTTCTGCCCCAAAAGCTGCCTCTGTGCAGTGGAGAGGGAGGGCTGTGCAATTTTCTGCAGGGTGAGGCTTGTTTTCACCGTGTCCCTGGAGAGTTCCCAGACACAGGGAGAAAACGTTTGAGTTAGGAGCCATTGGCTAATCCTTGCTGGAAAACAGGACCTGAAGAGTAGTGAGGTGGTGAGGGAAGGTAAGGAAGAGAAGAGTGAGCACGAGGAAACAGTTATTTTGCCTGCATTTTTTCCTTGCCTGATTAAATCTAGTGACATTTGAACTTTGCGGTACTAAAAGAACCCAGCTCTGAATGTGGGGCCTGGGACCAGATGGTAAAGGCGGGGCCTGGAGCTGGCTTGGCTGCTGGTTGCTTGATGCTGAGGACCTGCTCTGTGGTGTGGGACCTGACTTGCCGGGTGCTGAGGAAGTGCAGAGGGGACCTTCAGGCCCTGCAGCTGATGCAGAAACTATGGTGCTTCTCCAGGACTGTCTACCAGGTGGGACTTGCAGCTCCTCTTACATTGCTTTACAGCATGAGAAAGATGGGGAATGATTGGGGAAGGGCAGAAACGATTGTCACATGTTTAGGATTATGGAGTGTGTCATAATAAATGTGTGTGTGTGAGGGGGGGGGTGTGGTTAACATTAATTGAGAATCCTCTTCAAGGTACCAGGCACTGTGAGAGGTGCCTTGTAAGCAGTATCTAATTCCGTTTTCCAAACCACCAGATAAAGTAGGTGTTATGTCACCATTTTGGAGATGAGGTTATTGAAACTCAGAGAAGGACTTAAGTTGCTCAAAGTTACGCAGCCGCTAAGTGGCAGAGCCCTGCAATTTAAACCAAAGGTTTTCTGGATACAAAGATGAGGATGTTCCTTCCGTGAGTTCATTCTTCTCTTACAAGAGACTGTTTTCTCAAAGTGCTTGTTGGGGTGGTGACACACTGGGAAGGGACCTGTGGCTATGGGGACAGGAGACCAGGAGGGAGAAACAATAAGAAGTCTTTGTTCTCACTTTCTTTTCCCTTTGGTGGTTTACATAGTGGCCCCTGAAGTCAGAAATTCACACATACTTCACCTCAAATGTAAGAAAAAGAGAAAATTTTCTGCAGGAAGGTAGTCCTGAGTCAACTGACTGGAGGTTCAGAACCCTCCAAAGGGGGGACACAGGAGTATCTGTCCCTTGTTCATCCGCTCAGACTGCTGTCATTTCAGTCCCCACAGCACAGCCCAGAGGAAGGGGCCAGACTGACCTGGTGTTGTAGGAGGTGTCACCAGCTCTTCCTCAGTTGACAGTGGTGTTTATAACCCAGTTTACCTCAATAAGTCCACTCGCCTGGTTTTGGCCCCCTCTCCTTGTTAGCTGGCTCACCACATGCTGGGAACCAAGCAGGCACAGCTGGTCTTTGTATTTTTAGGCATAATTTGGTGGCATAAATCCCTTAATGAACTGTAATGACTAAACAGCACAGGACCATGTAGCCACCCTCCCTCCCTCCCCTCCTTGAGGAATGTCTGGATGCGTGGAAGCGACAGCTCCTTGGAAGAGGTGCCCAGGAGCCTGGGTTGAGTTTACAGGGCAGCACACCCTCCCAGGACCCTCCTCCCATTTCTTCTGCCCATTGGCAATCGGACTGAAGACCGTTTAAATGGTTTCTGGAAATGAGACTTCCCCCCAGAATAATTATGTTTAAGGGCATGTGTGTATTGTTTTACTAGTAATAGAAAATATGCCCATAACTGGACTTATATAAATGAAATGTGAGTCTTACAAGTTCAAAACAATCTAAAAAATTTACACAATATTTCCAATGATGATTTGCAAATCTGAAAGAAAGCTGGAAAATAACATTCCTGATTAATCTTCCTGATTAATCACACGGTTGGTTTGTCCACTTGAAGATTTTTCTGTTTAGAGTCAAATCTCAAACAGCTTGGAGTTTGGGGGTGATTTTTTTGTCAAGGAAATTCTGTCTTAGCTGTTGCTGTGCTTGTGAGTGGATTTGAGGGCCTGGCGTCCTACCTCCACCCCCCACCTTCGTTATACCTCCTGTTTGCCTTCTCAGAAAGCTCTATCACCACCAAGATTCTAAATCAAGTAAGCCCCACTTCAAGGGGCTTTTCCAGGACTTCCCTTAATGTTGTAAGTGCTCAGAAAAGTATATTGAAATTTATTGGCTGCCAGGTTTGGGGGAAAAAATAAATTGTTCCTGCTCAACCTCCATTCAGTTCATCAGGCAGTCAGGCATGGAGCAGCAACTCTCTGTCTGCCCTCTGCTTCTCCTGTGTGGAGTGGGGGCAGTGGCCCCACAGCCCCATAAGAATTAAGTAAAGGCACGTGTTGAAGTGTGAGGCAACACCAAGTGCATGCACATGGGAAATGCTATCGTTTCTTAAAATACTGTATTCTTACTGTTTTTATCTTGAGAAAAGTTCACCAAAAGTGTCTTTATTACTTAGCGGGAAGGTGACTAATAGCCATTTTATGTATTTTGTTTAGGTGATTGTCTAGGAAAAACTCTGTGTTTCCTTTTACTGTCACACTACTACTGTCACACTCATAACACTTTTAATGCCAAATGTGAGGAGTTCCCCCACACGGAGCAATTCTGACACTAACTGGAGTTAGTGCAGACTCCCCAGGTTAAGGGCTTAGTCCCACAAGACTGTCCCCCAGTTCAGATGCCAATCCCAAGTAGGTTGCAGGTTACCCACAACTCTGTCCAGCTTAGCTACAAATTGGAGGTTCCCATGATCCCTTCCCTGGGTTTAATCAGTTTCTAGAAAGGTCAGAAGCACCTTTACCACTTGTATTGTAGATAAACCACGTGATAAAAGGTACAGATGACCAGTGGGAAGAAGATATCCGTAGAGGTTGGGAGGGTCCCATGTGTAAGAGCTTCTTGACACTGTGGAGTTGGGGAGTGTGGTCCTCTTGACATAGAGATGTGTTCACCAATCTGATGAAAAGCAGTTTGAGCCCTGTGATTTGGGGGTTTTTATGGATTCATCATCACATAAGCATGATTGATTATTAATGTAATCTTCCTAGAGAACAGAGTGGGTGGGGCTGAAAGTTCCAAGTCTCTAAGCACGGCTTGCTTTCCTGACCAGCCCCCACCCAGGAGCCTATGCAGAGTCAACTCATTAGAACAAAGACTCTCCTGTCACCCAGGAAATGCCAAGGGGTTTTGGAACTCTGGGTCAGGAGCCAGGGTCAAAGACCAAATGTTAGCACAAAAGGTGCTCCCAATGCTCTGATGGCTTAGGAAATCACAGGGGTTTCAGAGCTCTGTGCAGGAACTGGGACAGAGACCAAAATATAAAGTTTCTAGTAGTGAATAGCAATGCTTTCATGGTTTACAG
>PVJC01037757.1:0-17035 GCA_004026665.1 Murina feae
CGGCAGGTAGACACACACAGGAGGACTGCTCCGAGCCTCAGATGCAGCTGGGGGCAGGTCCCCAGTGGCCACACACACACACACACACACACACACACACACAAAAGGCGCCTGGCAGACTGGGGCCATCATAGGACATCCACTGAGGGGTCCCAGACTGTGAGAGGGCACAGGCCGGGCTGAGGGACTCCCTCCACCCGAGTGCACAAATTTTTGTGCACCGGGCCCCTAGTTTATACATAAAATAGCTGATTTTATTAAAATACATTTAAAACACTTATATACAGTAAGTAAATATTTGGTTCAGCAGATATTTTTATAAATGAAGGCATACAGTTTTTTCTCTCTCAAGACTTTAAATGCAATGTTATTTACTTAATAAGTAAACTATAATTTTAACAATAAATAAACAACTTCCAACCTCCTTAGCTGCCAAATTGGAAAAACAGAAGTCTTTTAAATTTATCTTCTGCTAGGATAAATATCTTATATCAATGTGTACATTGTACTTGGTTCCCTATGTAGTTTTAGTTATGTTTTTATTTATTAAATTTATTGGGGTGACATTGGTTAATAAAATTGTGTAGGTTTCAAGTATGCAATTCTATAGTATATCATCTGTATATTGCATTGTATGTGTTTACTATCAACAGTCAAATACCCTTCTGTCACTGTATGTATATTTGACCATTCCTTTACCATGTCCCCCCATTCCCCTTCCTTTCTCACATATGAGTGAGATCATATGGTTCTTGACTTTTCCATCTGACTTACTTCACTTAGTATGATATTCTCAAGATCCATTCATGTTGTCACAGATGGCAGCATTTCACTTATTCTTATGGCTGAATAGTGTTCCATTGTGCATATATACCACATAGTCTTTATCAGATTATCTATCGAAAGACATTTTGGTTGTTTCCATGTCTTGGCCATTGTGAATAATGCTGCAGTGAACATAGGGGTACATATATATTTACAAATAAATATTTTCAAATTTTTGGGGTAGATGCCCAAAAGAGTGTTGCTGGGTCATGTGGTAATTCTATACTTAAGTAAAAAAAAACTTACATTTAATATTTTATAAAACAGCCAATATTTTATCATAGCAAAGATTATCAGTGTGACCCATAGCACATGACGTGGCTTTGTCAGTTCTGAATTAGATTCGTAAAGAGCCTAATAAATATTAAAATGGAGAAAAAGGTGAATTATTGAGTGCTTTCTAGTGGTTATGTCAAAGACATAGCAGTGAAAATGAAACACCCACTGCTTCATCAGAGCTTACAGTATCTCCTTGCTCCTCTGGGCTCAGGAGTGCAGGTGGCAACCTGATTCCTCCCCTCTCTGAGACCACAGTGAGCTCTAGTCTGCATCTGCCTATGGCATTGGACTACACTCTTCTCCCTTCTCTCCTCCCCTGCTTGATTCCACTTGTCCACCTTTTCATGTTTCAGTGTGCAGATTTCTCAGACATGTGTGTGTTGAGCAAGGAATTCTTTGTTGAACTATAGCTGTTCAAATTGTTGTAACTTTGAGGGGAGAGACCAGGGGAACTTCTCATACACAATTCCTCTGATGTCATGCCCTAAATAGCTTTATATCCAATCTATAAAGATCCATAAGAAGTCAAATTAATCATTAAGCATTTCCTAAATCAGTGTTTAGATGTAGAATTAATAAACCAGATATTGAACTTGAACTAAAATATCATTAGCTACAGATTTTAAAGATAGGTTTAGACCTGCAAATCTTATATAGTAAAAAGGTAATATGCAAATTGACCCAAACAGGAGAACAACTGAGAATAACTGGTCACTATAACACACACTGATCACCAGGGGGCAGACGCTCAATGCAGGAGCTGCCCCCTGGTGGCCAGTGCGCTCCCACAGGCGGAGCTCTGCTCAGCCACAAGCCAGGCTGACAGCTACCAGCACAGCAGTGGTGTTGGGAGCATCTGCCGCCTCCTCAGCAGTGCTAAGGATCTCCAACTGCAGCTTAGGCCTGCTCTTCCTGGCAAGTGGACATCCCCCAAGGGCTCCTGGGCTACCAGGGGGATGTCTGACTGCCAGCTTAGGCCCAAACCCCCCAGGGAGCGGGCCTAAGCCCCCGATGCGTCCCAGACTGTGGAGAGGGCACACAGTCTGGGCTGAGGGACCACCCTCCCCCTCCCGCCCCCCGAGTGCACAAATTTTTGTGCACCGGGCCTCTAGTGTGATATATAACTGATGACTTTAAATTCTAGAATATTAAAAATTAAGTGAAATAATGAATTTGGAACTTGGTGACTTTGGCTGAGAACATTAATCATGTCTTTTCATAGTTACCTTATTTCCCCAGTATCATTTCTTCACTATACTTTATTATATTTACTACGTAGAATACAATTTGTAATATTTTTTACTTTAGAAATTTCTTTATACCAGGCTACTTCAACTTCATATAACAGCATATGAATATTCTTATTATTTTGTAAAAGAGAATTTGTGAGAATCTTATACAGTGTGATGTTATTGAGAGAACTCATCTCTTTCATTCTTGCAGGAGCATACATAAATTATACTCTTCCTATAATCAGGCATATTTCTTGACCTTGGAGAAACAAAGAAATAGTCCCTGATCTTGAAGACCTTATCTACTAAGGTAGAAAGTGATGATAATAAAACAGATGAAAAAAATAAATGCCAACATATAAGGAATACAAGTATAATACATGCACATTTAATTAACTTCCCTTTAACCAATGCACTAGATTAATTATCTTCTCCATTGCTCTGTAAAACACACTGATAGATGTTTATAATATACTAAACCTTTAGTAATAGCCTTCTTGCTAACATAGCTGCAAAATTCTATCCCCAGCAATTGGCATTTATGCTCACAAGAATCAGTTGTATTTATCCCAAACTACTTTATTCCAATAGAACTTATATTATAATTACTGAATATTAAAACTGTTGAAATAAGAGGCTGAAATATTCATTGGCATTAAAATGAGCTTTAGAAGGATTATAAAGTTAAGTTACTAAAAACTTTTAAAATTATGTGTGACTATATTATTTATGAGGTAAAATCATAAAAATTCAAATAATGGTTACATCAGTAAATATAGATAATTAATTATTGGTGTGGCTAACTGAAAGATACCTGATGCTGACTTTAATGAGAAGAACCTTACTTAGAGAAAAGCCTTAGCTTCACATCTAAAGATTGGTGAGTAGATATTCATTGAGGTTTAAAGTAAAGTAATATGTATAAGGTATTTATTGTTTTTATGATTTCTCAACTTAACTAATGTTATTGATTAATCCACCAATATACATATTGAAATAGATAGCTTTCATAGTCAATGAAACAAATATGTCTTTTTCTAATGATTCCTGTTTTATTTGCTGTGTGAGACATCAAAAAAAGATTTTGAATATTAAATAACTATGAGGATTTTCTTTATATTACCATTCTACTTTTCCCCTCTTTTCCCCTTTAGTTGTTGTCTTCTGAATTTTTATGCCTTTCTATTCAGTGAATACTAAAAACTCTTTGAAGCCAATGTTTGGCAATTCCTTCTAAAATACTAGTAATAATTAACATACAACCCAAATACTTTGTTTATTCTTGTATTGATAATTTATGTCTATAACTGTGTCCATCTGTCTATAAATTGATACCTATAAATGCAGGTCAAATGTGCCTAGTATTATCTCTCAGATTTGAAGTCTGTTCTACATATCATCTAATGAGATGACAGAAACATTATACTGAAGTAGATCATTGGAATCAGAGTCAAGAGGCATGATTTCTAGGACTGGGTTCAGTGTTAGCTGGGATGACCTTGACAAGGCATTTATTTATGGTTTTTTAAGAATTAAAATGGAGGGTTAAACTCAGTTACTTCAGAAAAATTTTTCTTTTATAAAATCTAAACAAAATAACCCAAACAAACCCCATCATCTTTTTATATATTAAGAGTTATTTCAGAAGGCTGGGTTCTGATTTTTGACTCTGCAAGTGTTATTACACTGATACCAAAATCAGACTTACAACAGCTCTGATTTCCCAATAAGAAAATGTAGAACGGACTAGCATAAAAGTAGTAACCATAGTCCTATGGATCCTAAAATAAGGGAAATACATTAACTTGGGGAAAGGGGGGCAAGTGGAATTCAGTGGCTTTTAAAAAAAATAAAGATAAAGTTGATTTATAATAATGTCAACATGTACTTCTTTTTTGGTAACAGGAACAAAATAAATGAAAGCTTAACAAGTCTCAGTAAAATTCTAAATGTCATTGGCTGCCTTATAATTTATCCATGTAGAAAATCTTATGATTAATTCTACAAACAAATGAGTTTCAGACTGGACTGAACATGTTCTAAGACTTCATCATTTTTGATCCTTCTGACTTGTTTCCCTATGTTACTTTTACTCCTAATGGTGCTATATAGCTTTGGCTTAGATTCCACCAAGCCAGGCAAACTGGAATAATTATCCTGAAAATAAGGTTTTTATTACCACTGGTCCATGATTTGTGTGGTTTTCTAATTTTGTTGGCCTTGGAGCAAAACTAATTATAACTTACTTTGATATCATTGTCAGATATGTATTTATAGTATTCTTTTTTTTCTTTTTAGAAGTATAATTTACATAAATAGCAGAAGAACAGTAATTTTGATATTGAAAAATTTGTGGCACTTACATTTTTGTCATGATCTTCTTAAGGTTCTTAAAAGAAGCATTATTCTATAATAGATTGGTCTTGTTTTCTTTTATGTTGTTTTCTTTTCATAATAAAAACAAACTCTGGTTATAGGAGAGATTAGGGTACCTCCCTCCATTTGTAAGTTTGTGGGTATTTACGAATCATACATTGAGAATCTGAGGTCTTCAGCAGTGTTTTTCCAAGAGTTGTGATCTTGGGCTATCTACATCAGAATCACCTAGAATGCTTGTTTATAAAGTTTATTTCTGAACTTCATTCAAAGCCTATTGTATCAGAATCTACAATGATGAAATTAAGGAATCTGGATTTTAACTAGCTCTCATATGGCTCATATATCCACTAATCTAGAGTAGTGGTGTCTGAAATGGGTGTCATGCACTCTAAGTAGTCTTTTGAAATCTGTGGCAGAGACTACAATTTATTCACCAAAATCCACTATCCCTTCTTCCTAGTCTTCCTTGCAGTTAGGTGGGGCCATGCACTGACTGCCAGCCAGTGGAATATGATCTTGCATTATATGTTTGCTACTTCCTGACCTGGCCCATATCAACTTCAATGCATATTATTCCATGTTCTTTTGTACTCTGACTAACTAGGATTGAGATGGGTGTAACAAACTTGGAAACCAAATGTTGAAAATAATAGAGCCTTGTCACTGAATTTTGGAGGAGATATTAGAGCATCTTAGCCCACCTTCTCTATTTAATATGGAAATATTTTGAGTTGCTAAGAAAATGTTAACACATTTTTATCTGAAATTTTAGAATATAAGCTTTGCCAATATTTAGGTATATATTGTCACTGGCATGCAAGTGTATGGTAAGGTATCCCAAGGGCAAAGGATGTTCCGTTATATAAAGGGGTTCACAATGATGCCCTCATTTGTTCATTTGCTTTCAGTTTTTGGGTACCCAGGTAAAGTGGATTTATATATTCCGTTATATAGTTCTGATTGCACTAATTCTTACAAAATAGGCAAGTGACTTTAAAAGATTCCTGCAAATATACCACAGGTTGCAGATAGACAATACTGATAATATAATCAACAAGAAAATGACAGAGCTGAGTCTTACACTTTTAGCTGGTTACTTTTTTTTTTTTGGTAATCACATTTTAAAGCTTTCGAAGTCAAATCTAATCAGCGGTAAGCCAATGATGATTATAAATACTACCTATCTACACTAATAAAAGACAAACATGCAAATTGACTATACCCCGCTACACCCACCAGCCACGCCTACAAGCCAGGCCACCAGTCAATTAGGAACAGATATGCAAATTAACCCAACTAAGATGGCAGCAGCCATGGAGCAGGAGTGAGCAGGAGGCTTGCATTGCCCCCAGCGATGGAGAAAGCTAAGCTTCCCATTTGCCCTGGCCGGCCTTGAGCTCTGCTCAAGGTTACAAAGTTTCAGTTATAGAAGTTAAATAAATCCCAGATACCTGCTTCCAGCCCGCGGCCATGGCCAGCCTACAAACGGCCCTCAGCCCCTCATCCAGGCTTGCCAGGTACCGCAGTAGAACCCCTCACCCTGAAGGGGCTGTGGCCAGCCTGCAAACAGACATTAGTTCCTCACCCAGGCTGGCCAAGGCACCCCAGCGGGATCCCCACCCTGATCCAGGACACTCTTCAGGGCAAACCAGCTGGCCCCCACCTGTGCACCAGGCCTCTATGCTATATAATAAAAGGGTAATATGCAAATTGACCCTAACAGCAGAATGACTGGGAATGACTGGTCACTATGACACACACTGACCATCAGAGAGCAGATGCTCAATGCAGGAGCTGCCTCCTGGCGGTCAGTGCGCTCCCATAGGGGGAGCTGTGCTCAGCCACAAGCCAGGCTGACAGCTTCCAGCTCAGCGTGGTGGAGGGAGCCTCTCCCACCTCCTCAGCATTGGTAAGGTTGTCTGACTGCAGCTTAGGCCTGCTCCCCATTGGCAAGTGGACATCCCCTGAGGGCTCCCAGGCTGCCAGAGGAATGTCTGTCAGCTTAGGCCCAACCCCCCAGGGAGCGGCCATAAGCCAGCAGGTGGACATCTCCCGAGGGGTCCCAGTCTGCAAGAGGGCATAGGCTGGGCTGAGGGACCTCCTGAGTGCATAAATTTTTGTGCACCAGGGCTCTAGTCTAATCTAATAAAAGAGTAATATGCAAATTGACCCTCACTCCATTATACCCACATCATGCCCACAAGCCACGCCCACCAACCAATCAGGAGCAAATATGCAAATTAACTCAACTAAGATGGCAGCACCCAGTCTGCCTCTGCCCAACAACTGTCAGCCTGGCAGATGATGGGGAAGGGCGGGGCAGAATCATCAATCACAGGAACCTGGGAAGATGCGGAGCCGGCGATCACGTGGGTTGGGGGATTTTCTGCCCAGGCCTCCAACCTCGGGCAGAGACCCCCGGCCTGGGAAGGGGTGGAGTCAGCCATTGTAGGGGTTGGAGGGTCTTGTACCCAGTCCTGCATCCTAGGCCAGAGGCTACAGGCCTGGGTAGGGGTGGAGCTGGGATTGGAGGGGCAGGGGCAGGGGCAGAGCCGGTGATCGGAGTGAACTACAGAGGAATCACCTTTTCTTACCACTCATTAGCTAACCTCTCTGTATGCCACTGGTAATATTCTTAGTAACTTGGGTAATAAGAATCCAAAAAGGCATCTAGGGTTTTTCTACCACACTCCTGCAGAAAAAAAATGAAGGTCCGCTGCTGGAAGGCTAAGAAATGTCATATCCTGCCCTAGCTGGTTTGGCTCAGTGTGTAATGCCTCAGCCTGCCGACTGCAGGGTCTAGGTTCAATTCTGACCAAGGGCATGTACCTAGGTTGCAGGCTTCTCCCTGGCCAGGGCCCAGGTCAGGGTTCATGCAAGAGGCAACCAATTGAAGTGTTCTTCTCACTGTGATATTTCTCTCTGTCTTTCCATTCTCTTCCACATTCTCTAAAAATCAATGGAAACATATCCTCAGGTGAGGATTAAAAAAAAGACAGAAATGTCACATCCTATGAATGACACATCTTGAAAATGCCTAAAGAAAGTTGTCATTTTTTCATGGTGAAGGGACTGGAGTCTGTTAATGAAAACACCTTGGTGGCTGCGGTGACTGGCAGTGGCTGTAGCAGTGGAGTGATGGGGCTGGTGGCTTCCCCTGATTAGCCTGGTTACCTCCCACAAAGGGAGGCCAGACTGTAGCTTAGGCCTGCTCCCCATGGAGAGCAGGGAGCAGGTCTAAGCCATCAGTAGGACATCCCCTGAGAGCTCCCAATATGTGAGAGGGGGCAGGTTGGGCTGAGGGAATATCCCTCTCCCTCCTCCCCCCCCCCCGCTGCAGTGCACGAATTTTGTGCACTGAGCCACTAATATATATATAAAAGGCTAAATGACCAGCCAACCAGCCAGTAGGTGTGATATGCATGACCACCAGGGGGTAGATGCTCAATGCAGGAGCTGCCAAGCTGCAGCGACTTGGCAGTTGCAGTTCTAGGATGATGCACCCTGAAACCAGAAAGGCGGAAGCCCGATTCCTTGTGGGGCCTTGTGATTCCACCTTTAGCTGTGGGTTATGCTGTTTCTGGTGCACTGTCGGCCCCAAATCTGGTTTACTACACACTTGCATTTGCGTTCCACACCCTGTATGACAGCAACTTTGCAGAGTGCCCTCTCTCTTTCCAGGTTTCCTCAGGGGATGTCAGAGAGCTGGTTTTGGCCTGATCTCTACAGGCCAGGTTGAGGGACCCCACCTGTGGAAGGGACTCCTTTCACTCTGCAGAGACCAGGAAGGGACCTTGGGAGGTCGACTCCAAGGCATGTTCTGCCCATCTCGCCCAGTCCTGCCCCACCAGCCACCTTCTAATTAATTTCCTTTCATTATTCACAAATCTTTGCACTGGGTCACTAATTATAAATAAGGATTTATATTAACTTTTTTGAACAATGAACTACTTCACCTTAAGTATATTTTATATATTGAAATATTACCTAATGACAACAGTATATTAATATAATTTATACATAATACACATATATAACCTGAGTGCATGCTAAAAATTTTTACAGATATAATGCCCAATCAAAAATATTTGAAAAACATTGATCTACATCTACATAATTCAGTATGGTAGCCATTCGCCACATGTTGCTAGTAAACAGTTGGAAGGTGATTAGTCCAGATTGGACTTATGTAAAATATCTCTTCAATAATTGTTAATATTTATTACTTGCTGAAGTCATAGTCTTTTTGTTAATTGAGTTAAATAAAATAGACTTTAAAATTAATTTTACCCACTTATTTATTAACAGTACTAGCATGTTGTACATACACTTCTGTACTTTAAAAAATTTCATATAGTTCATAAATAATCCTATCTAATAAAAGAGTAATATGCAAACTGACGATCACAAGATGGCTTCCCCCATGTGGTCAAAGATGGCCACCACAAGATGGCCTGCAAGGGAGGGCAGTTGGGAGGGACCCAGGGCTGTAGGGGAGGGCAGTTGGGAGGGACCCAGGCCTCAGGGGAGGACATTTGGGGGGACCCAGGATTGCAGGGGAGGACAGTTGGAGACCCAGGCCTGCAGGGGAGGGAAGTTGGGGAGGACCCAGGGCTTCAGGAAAGGGCAGTTGGGGGGGACCGAGGCCTAGAGGGGAGGACAGTTGGGGGGACCAGGCTGGCACAGTAGGGCAGTTGGGGGGACCCAGGCTGGCAGAGGAAGACAGTTTGGGGGTGACCCAGGCCGGCAGTCGAGGCCAGTTGTGGGGGGACCCAGGCCTGCAGGGGAGGGCAGTTGGGAGGGACGCAGGCCTGCAGGGTAGGACGGTTGTGGGGGACCCAGGCCTACAGGGGAGGACAGTTGGGGTGGACCAAGCTGACAGAGAGGGTTGGGGGGCACCAGGCTGGCAGGGGATGACAGTTGGGGGGGACCAGGCTGGCAGAGGATGGCAGTTGGGGGGGACCCAGGCCTTCAGCGGAACATAGTTGGAGGGAACCCAGGCCTTCAGGGGAGGACAGTTGGGGGGGTCCCAGGCTGGCAGAGGAGGACAGTTGGGGGGGACCCAGGCCTGCAGTGGAGGGCAGTTGGGCAGGACCCAAGCCTATAGGGGAGGATAGTTGGGAGGGATCCAGGCCTGCAGGGGAGGGCTTTTTGGAGGGGACCCAGGCCTGCAGGGGAGAGCAGTTGGGAGTGACCCAGGCCTGCAGGGGAGTGCAGTTGTGGGGGACCCAGCCCTGCAGGGTTGGACAGTTGGGGGGACCAGGCTGGCAAAGGAGGACAGTTGGAGGAGACTAGGCTGGCAGAGGAGGGCAGTTTGGGGGGCGCCAGGCTGGCATAGGAGGGCAGTTGATGGGCACCTAGGCCTGCAGGGGAGGACAGTTGGGGGACCCAGGCCTGCAGGGGAGGGCATTTTGGGGGGGACCCAGGCCTGCAGGGGAGGATAGTTGTGGGGGATTCAGGCCTGCATGGGAGGGCAGTTGGGAGTGACCCAGGCCTGCAGGGAAGGGCAGTTGTGGGGGACCCAGGCCTGTAGGGGAGGACAGTTGGGGGGACCATCCTGGCAGGGGGAGGACAGTTAGGGGCAATCAGGCTGGCACAGGAGTAGTTAGGCATTGATCAGGCTGGCAGTGGAGTGGTTAGGGGCAATTGGCAGGCGAGAAGTCTGGAGCCAGCATTCTTGGAT
The DNA here is from genome assembly GCA_004026665.1 of Murina feae. Classification (NCBI taxonomy): domain Eukaryota; kingdom Metazoa; phylum Chordata; class Mammalia; order Chiroptera; family Vespertilionidae; genus Murina; species Murina feae. The sequence goes on from PVJC01037757.1 coordinate 10,399, forward strand.
TGTGAAAGGGATGTCCCAAATTGGAAACGGTGCAGGTTGGGCTGAGGGACACCACTCCCACTCCGTGCATGAATTTCGTGCACCAGGCCTCTAGTGTTTTATATTTTTACACTTAGTGCTACCTTTTTCTTTTTACAATAGTTGCATGGTATTTTGTGTATGAAATACTGAATTTGAATTAATTAGTTTCCTAATGATGGACATTTGAGTTGTTTTTAATTATTCGTTATTATAAACAAATCCTCATGAATATCTATGTTATGTATTTTTGCATGCATATGCAAATACAAGATAAATTATAAATGGAAAAAACTGGTGCATTTACACTGTGGAATACTATGCAGCAGTAAAAAAGAAGCATCTCTTACCCTTTGAGACAGCATGGAGGGACCTGGAGATTATTATGCTAAGCAAAATAAGCCAGTCAGAGAAAGACAAATTTCACATGAGGTCACTCACATGTAGAATCTAATGAACAACATAAACTAAGGAAAAAAATAGATCCAGAGAAACAGAAGTATGGAATAGACTGTGAGACTCTGAGGGAAGGTGGGGGTAGATGGGTGGGTGGATGGATGGATTGATAGATGGGTAGGAGGGAAGAGATCAACCAAAGAATGTGTATGCATATATGCATAACCCATGGACACAGACAGTGGTAGTGTGGTGAATGCCTGGGGTGGTGGACAGGGACAGGTTAGAGGGGTCAATAGGGAAAAAAGGGGGACATGTGTAATACTCTCAACAATGAAGATTGTAAAAGTAAAAAATAAATAAAAACATTAAGTAGGGATAGAAAGAGTGGAATCACTGGGGGAAAGATTAATATACATTTAATAGCCATCAACAAATTTCCTCTATCTATATAATTTATAATGTCAATGGCAATGTATTGTAGAGTCTGTTTACCCACATCCTTGTTAGTACGTTCTTAGAAAAGGTGTGTTCTTGTTAATCTGAGAGGTTTCATTCCTGTAGATTTGCTTTGCTTGTAATTGGAGTGACATTGGTAATCATTTTATATGTTTAAAAGACATTTTTATTTCCTGTTTGTTCCTGACCTTCGCCCATTTTTCCATTTAGTTTATTTTTCCTTATTGATTAACAGGAGCTATTTCAACATTAATCCTTAACATAGTAGTGTGTTGATACAGTATTTTAAAGTTTATCATTTATCTTTTGATTTTCTGAAGGTATTTTTTCTATGCAATGTGTTTCTTTTTTATTGAAGTACTAGAAGCCTGGTGCACAAAAACTTGTGCACTCGGGCGGGGGGGCGGAGGGACCCTCAACCCGGCCTGTGCACTCTCACAGTCTGGGACCCCTCGGTGGATGTTCACCTGCTGGCGTAGGCCCGATCCCCTGGGGATCGGGCCTAAACTGGCAGTCAGACATCCCTCTGGCAGCCTGAAGCCCCCAGGGGACATCCACTTGCCAGCGGGGAGCAGGCCTAAGCTGCAGTAAGACATCCTTAGTGCTGCTGAGGAGGTGGGAGAGGCTCCCGCCACCACTGTTGTGCTGGCAGCCGTCAGCCTGGCTTGTGGCTGAGCAGAACTCCCTCTGTGGGAGCACACTGACCACCAGTGGATCATCTCCTGCATTGAGCATCTGCCCCTGATGGTCAGTGTGTGTCATTCTGCTGTTAGGGTCAATTTGCATATTACCCTTTTATTATATAGGATGAAATAATTAACACAATTAGTCTGGTTACTATCTGTCACCATGTAAGTTATTGTAATATTATTGACTGTACTCTTTATACTATACACTAGAGGCCCTGCGCACGATTAAATTGTACACGGTTAGGATCCCTAGGCCTAACTGCAATCACGGCCATGTCTGCCACCCAGCGTTGCTCCTCCACCTCCATGGCCCCTGCCCTGTGAACCTCCATGCTCACAGCCCCTGCCTGCACTGCTCCTTGGCCTCAATCGCCCAAGCCTTGTGACACTCCTCCACTGCCCCTTGAAGCTCCACACTAACAGCCTCCACCGCACGAGGCTCCTCGGCCTCACTGCTGTCCAGACCTTGCGATGCTCTTCTCCCTCAGCAGCCCCGTGAAGCTCCATACTCACAGCCCCCGCTGCGCAATGCTCCTCTGCCTCAGCCACCCGCAAAGCTCCATGCTAACAGCCCCCACCCCGCAAGGCTCCTCGGCCTCAGCCACTGCCACAATACTCCTTCGCTTCATAGCCTATGAAGCTCCATACTCTCAGCCTCTGCCCCACTCCTCTGACTCATGTCCACCGCCCCTGCCCCATGATGCTTCTCTGCTTCAGCCACCCTGGTAAGCTCCCTGCTCATAGCCCTCCATCCTGTGAGGCTCCTCAGCCTCTGAGTCCCCACCATGCCATTCTGTGAGAGCTGAACCGGTACTTTGATCATTTGGGCCCACAGCTCCCTCCTCCTGCCACCATGCCACAGGCAGCTGAGGGCCCACAGTACCCATAGCCTCAGCTCCCTAGCCTGCTGTTTAGTCATCTGTCCAGTCATGATGGTACCTGGCCTTTTATATATATATACTAGAGACCCGGTGCATAAAAATTTGTGCACTCGGGGGTGGGGGGGGGTCCCTCAGCCTGGCCTGTGTCCTATCACAGTCTGGGACCTCTTGGGGGATGTCCACCTGCTGGCTTACACCCGCTCCCTGGGGGGATCAGGCCTAAGCTGGCAGTCAGACATCCCTCTGGCAGCCCAGGAGCCCTCAGGGGATGTCCACTTGCCAGCGGGGAGCAGGCCTAGGCTGCAGTCAGACATCCTTAGCACTGCTGACAAGGCAGGAGAGGCTCCCACCACCACTGCTGTACTGGCAGCCATCAGCCTGGCTTGTGGCAGAGCAGAGCTTCCCGGGTGGGACTGCACTGACCACCTGCATTGAGCATCTTCCCCCTGGTGGTCAGTGTGTGTCATAGTGACCAGTCATTCCCAGTCATTCTGCTGTTAGGGTCAATTTGCATATTACCCTTTTATTATATAGGATATTACCCTTTTATTATATAGGATATTACCCTTTATTATATAGGATAGAATGCCTGGTGCATGGGTGGGGGCCGGCTGGTTTGCCCTGAAGGGTGTCCCTGATCAGGATGGGGATCCAGCTGGAGTGCCTGGCCAGCATGTATGAAGGGCTGAGGGCTGTTTTTAGGCTGGCCACACCCCCTTCAGGGAGGGGGTCCTGATGGGGTGCCTGGCCAGCCTAGGTGAGTGGCTGATGGCTGTTTGCAGGTTGGCCACAGCCCCTTCAAGGTGGAGGTCTCCCCTGGAGTGCCTGGCCAGCCTGGGCGAGGGGCAGATGGCTCTTTGCAGGCTGGTCACAGCCCCCCAGCAAGGACTCTCACCCCAAGAAGGTGGGGCCATTCTGGGTGAGGGGCTGATGGCTGTTTGCAGGCTGGGCACAGCCCCCAGTGAGGCTGGCTGGAAGCAGGTATCTGGGATTTATTTATCTTCTATAATTGAAACTTTGTTGCCTTGAGCGGAGTTCACAGCTGGCCTAGGCAGGCGGGAAGTTTAGCTTCCTCCATAGCCAGGGCTAGCAAGCCTCCTGTTTGCTCTAGCTTCGTGGCTGCTGGCCGCCATCTTTGCTGGGTTAATTTGCGTATATTCACTCTGATTGGCTGGGGGGAGTGCCTTAGGTGTAGCAGAGTGATGCCTAATTTGCATATTACTCTTTTATTATATTAGATTAGGATTATATCCCCCATTATTTACTTTAAACAGGAACTTTGTACATCTTTTTTTGTGTCTTACTGATTTTTTTGTTGTTGTTATAGTGAAGAAGGGAGAGATAGAGAAACATCAATGTGAGAGAGAAACATTGATTGATTGCCTCCCATATGTGCCCATCCTGCAACCAGGGTCTGTGTCCTGATCTGGAATTCAACCTGCCATCCTTTGGTGCACTAGACGATGCTCCAAACAACAGAGACAGCACAAGAACTTTGTACCTCTTAATTCCCTTCACCTTTATCACCTTTCCTCTTTTTCCTCCTCACTCTGCTAACCACCTCTTTGTTTCCAGTATCTATGACTTTGTTCTCTTTCATTTTTTTTAGATTTTACATATAGGTGACATACGACACTTACCTTATTTCACTAAGCAAGTACCCTCTAAGTTTACCCATGTGATTTGTTGCAAATGGCAAGATTTCATTCTTTTTTATGTCTGAGTAATATTTTATTGTGTATATATAACATATTCTTAATCAGTTCATCTATTAGTGGACACCTAGGTTTTTCCCATATCTTGATTATTGTAAACAATGCTGCAAGGAACATAATGTTACACATATCTTTTCAGATTATAGTTTTCATTTTCTTTGGATAAATACTCAGAAGTAGAATTACTGGGTCATATAGTAGATCTATTTTTAATCTTCGAAAGATCTCCATACTGTTTTCCATAATGGTTGCACTAGTTTATAATTCCACCAACAGTGCATATGGGTTCTTTTTTTTCTACATCATTGCCAACACTTGAAATTTGTTGTCTTTTTTGATAATAGCCGTTCTGCCAGATGTGAGGTGATTTTCATTGTGGTTGATTTGTATTTTCTTAATGATTAGTGATATTGAGTGTCTTTTTATGCATTTACTAGTCGCCCATTGCAAGAAGATTCCTGCAAGAATAGGGCTTCCTGAGCCAGAGCAAAACAGAGAAGGGAGCGAAGCCCGCCTCGGCTCCCTCCCTTCTCTGCTGCCTCGGCTCCCTCCCGTCTCTGCTGCTTTGGCTCCCTCCCTTCTCTGCCACCTTGGCTCCTTCCCTCCCTACTCCCTCCCTTCTTCACCGTCTCCGCTGCCTCGACTCCATTCCCTTCTCCACTGCTTGGCTCCCTTCTGCAACACTTGGCTTCCTTCTATGAAGATTAATCGCCATCTTTGATGGGTTAAATTGCATACAGTCACACTGATTGGCTGGTGGACATGGCTTGGCTGGTGGGCGTGGCTTAGGTGTAACAAAGTGAGGGTCAATTTGCATATTACTCTTTTAGTAAATTAGATTGGTCTTCTATAAGTCTTTGGAGAAATGTGTATTCAGGTCCGCTGCCTATTTTTAATTGGATTATTTGTCTTTCTGATGTTGAAATATAGTATTTTATATATTAATCCCTTATGGGATATATCACTTGCAAATATCTTCTCCCATTTAGTAGGTTGCCCCTTGTTGATGGTTTTCTGTGCTGTGAAATGGCTTTTTACTTTGATGTTATTTATATTGTTTATTTTTGCTTTTAGTGCCCTTGTCTGAGGAAACTGATTCAAGAAAATATTGCTAAAACTGATGTCAAAGAGCTCCCTCCCTGTGTTTTCCTCTAGGAGTTTTACTGTTTCAGGTCTTATATTCAAGGCTTTAATCTATTTTGAATTTATTTTTTATATGGTGTAAGATAGTGACCCATTTTCATTCTTTTGCATATAGCTGCCAGTTTTCCAAATACTATTTATTGAAAAAAACTGTCATTTAATTCCCAGTGTATATTTTTCCTTGCTTTGTCATAGATAGTTGACCATATACATGTGGGTTTATTTCTGGGATCTCTGTTATATTCCATTGATCTATATATCTTTTTGTGCCAGGATTATACTCTTTTGATTACTGTGAAAAAGGCCATTGGTATTTTGATGGGGATGCCATTGTATCTGCATATTATTTTGGTTTATACATTCCTTTTTACTTTTCAAATTGGGCTACTTAGAAAAACTTAAATTACAATGCATCTGGCATAATTTCCTTTGGGCTGTTCTAACCTAAAGTTTAAAAGCACTGACTGGGGAATTAGAAGTTCTCAATTTCCCACACAGTTTTTCTTATTTTTTTAAATCCGTCTGAATACTGAAGATGACACATCCTATTTATAATTACAATATAGCTCAAGTCTGAACTGATAATTTTTGTGTCATTGTGAGAGATTAATATATTAATGAAATTAATGGGGAGAACTGTTGATTTTAGGAGCCTGCTTAGAAACTTTCAAGTGCTACTAAACCTTAATTGTGTCTATCTTTTACCATGTTTCTATGGATGTAGCTATAAAATTATTGCAAACCAATTTGAGCTTAAATTGAGATTTTTACCAAACACTTGTGATATTGCTATATGAAAGTCTTCAGAGGGTTACTTAACAATTGAGTGATTCTGATGATTATTAACATTCATAAATAATTGCTTGTTTTTAATTTATGGTTAGAACAGTTCAATGGGGTTTTTAAAAAATGTGTGCCTGAATTTAATATCATGTGCCACTACTGTGTCTGTTCAATGGGGTATACTGATTTGTCACAAATATAGATGAACTAGGGGCCCGGTGCACAAAAATTTGTGCACTCGGGGTGGAGGGAGTCCCTCAGCTGGCCTGTGCCCTCTCACAGTCTGGGACCCCTCAGTGGATGTCCTATGATGGCCCCAGTCTGCCAGGTGCCTTGTGTGTGTATGTGTGTGTGTGTGTCACCACTGGAGACCTGCCCACAGCCGCATCTGAGGCTCGGAGCAGTCCTCCTGTGTGTGTCTACCTGCTGGGGGCCTGCCCCCAGGCACACCATCAAGGCTTGGAGCAGGCACCCCCTCTATGTTGATCTCTCAGACTCTTGCCCTCCCCTGCATGTTGTTCTCTTTTTTGAGCTGTGGCCAGGGCTGGGTGCT
>PVJC01037758.1:0-17145 GCA_004026665.1 Murina feae
GAGTAGCAATAACAGCAGTTCTTTTTAAAAATATATTTTATTGATTTTTTTACAGAGAGGAAGGGAGAGGGATAGAGAGTTAGAAACATCGATGAGAGAGAATCATCGATCAGCTGCCTCCTGCACACTCCCTACTGGGGATGTGGCCACAACCAAGGTACATGCCCTTGACCGGAATCGAACCTGGGACCTTTCAGTCTGCAGGCTGACACTCTATCCACTGAGCCAAACTGGTCAGGGCGACAGCAGTTCTTAAGAGCAGCAAAGTGGTGCCCTGACCGGTGTGGCTTAATTGGGAGTTGTCCAATGCAATGAAATGTTGCTGGTTTGACTCCTGGTCAGGGCACATGCCCACTCTTTCCCGCCCCCTTTCCTCCCCAAAGTGTACTCTCTCATATCTCTCTCTCTCATCTCTCTCTCTCTCATATCCCTCTCTCTCTCTCTCTCTCTCTCTCTCTCTCTCTCTCTCTCTCTCTCTCTCTCGCACAGTCACACCTTTCTTCTTCTTCTTCCTTCAAAGAGTCTGCCTTTGCTTTCTCTCTCCCCTAAGCCCCAAGGCCCTTCTGTTACCCCTGTAACTTGTTTCCTGAGCCCACGTAGTCCAGCTGACTCACTTTTTTCTAATTCTGTGATTTTCTAAACTTCCGCTTGTAAAACAACAAAGAGAAGCAAAATTGTAAATATTGAGTATTAATGCAGATTAGTGCTTCTAATGCATTATATCATTTAAATCTTCACATGCCCTTAAAATAGATAATAGGGCTTAAAATATGTATTTCATAAGAAATCACTATCTAGTGTGGCTTTAAATAGTGAGCTCTAACAATTAGCAAATTAACAGAATGAAAGAAGATTAAAAAATGCTCTTTAAAATTCAATCACAAAATATTATTATCTTAATAAAGTCATAAAACTTCCCTGCATATCAGTTAGAATGAATTGCAAGACTATAAAAGGACCTCACTGCAAACTGTTAGCAGTAAGTTAGGGGAAAAGGCTATAATGTGCCTGGACACATATTACCTACACACTGTAGGCCATCCTAAGTGCTTGATGAATGCATAAATGAGTGAATAAATGAGTGAATGAACAAACCAACCAAATAGCCAGCACTGCTCTCTGAGAAACGTGAGACTATTGCTCTTGAGTAACTTCTCTTGCTGGATCTTGCCTCTCTCCATCTGCAGCAAGCTCTCTGGTGTTTTCTGGATAGTAACAAGCACTCTGAAGTCTTCTGACTCAGAAATAGCCAGATTCTATCCCTTCCATTCCATTCCCAATGCCACCGTCTGCATTCAAATTCAAGCCTGTATCACAAAAGCATCCGCCTTCATACTACCCTGTAATCCATCTCCCACAGTGTTTCAGGTTAAGCTGTCTCTTATACTGCTTAGCTTACACCATTCTTCTCAAATGGCTCTACACTGCCTACAGAAAGCACAGCCTCTCTACTCCGACATTCAAGGCTTTCAGCAACCTGACACCAACCCACATTTGCCCAGCCATTTCATAATATGGATATAGAGCCAATCATTTTTGACAGTTCATAATTTCCCAAGATCTACTGTACTTTCCCTTTGCTCATGTCTTTGTCTATGCCGCCCCTTTCATCCATAAATATCTCCACTCAACTTCAGCTATGAAAATTCTATCCATTCATCAGGTTCTAGTTCTGACTCTTCTCCTTCAATGTGCATTCTATAATTGACTTAGTTGGGGAGAGCCCACCCTCCTGTTACCCCCAAAGCAAGCCTCTGAGCTCAAAGAACGCATTCCTTCTGCACAACTGCAGAGTCAAATATTATCCAGTTCAATGTCTCAATTTCTCCAAAGGACCATGTCTTCTGATTCTTCAAAAACTCCTAACCCAGACCAAATCAATACAAAACAAACAGGGGACAAACAGACCCTGGGCAGAAGCATCAGAAGACTCAGCATCCTCCCAGACATACAGCATGTATTAGCATTATCACAGGCTCTGGGAATCCGGCAGTGACAAAAGGTGACTAACTTGGTTTAACCCAGTACTTCCCAAATATACTTGACTAAAATTTCCACTTTTTACTTATTAATAAATCTTTCTCAGAAAGCTAGTTTTTCATAAAACCCAGATTAGGAAACACTGATGCAACGTCATATGACTCTCAAGGGAAAAGGTGAAGACACTGTGATCTAAAGAAGTGAAGTGACTGAATCAAGACCACGAGCTAGTGTGTAGAAGAGACATTGGGCACTTCATGTCTCATCCTCCTATAACAATATATAATAATACTCTGTATCTATAATAATCTATAATAATAAAAGTGTAATATGCTAATTAGACCAGACATCCTTCTGGATGAAGCTGCAGCGGGCGGGGGCTGAGACAGAGGTGGCTGCCGCAGCAGGTGGGGGCAAGCCCCTTGCACGAATTTTGTGCATCTGGCCTCTAGTGTTACTATAGTTAACTTACATTACAGTACCAAAGTGTAGGCTTAGAATTTTTATTTTACACCTCACCAAACTTCTTAGACATTGCAATTCTTTGAGCAGTACTTCACTTTGGGAAGACTTTATTGTAGGCAGAAGATAAATCCACTTTTAGCCCAAGAAAGGATATCTATAGATACAAACACAAATGAAATTAATCCGGGAAGCTAATATCCTAATAGTCCCCAAAGATTAGAATTCACATTAACAAATGGAATTTACATGAGGAATCCAAAATTCTGTGACACCCTATGGACGAGGTGGTTAAGAAAGATAAAATCAGTATCATACTACACAAGTAGGCACAAACATAAAAACCCTGTATTCTGCCCTGACCAGTTTGGCTCAGTGGATAGAGCGTCGGCCTGCAGACTGGAGGGTCCCGTGTTCGATTCCAGTCAAGGGCACGTACCTTAGTCGCAGGCACAGCCCCAGTGGGAGGTGTGCAGGAGGCACCTGATTGGTGTTTCTCTCATCGATGTTTCTAACTCTCTATCCCTCTCCCTTCCTCTCTGTAGAAAATCAATAAAATATATTTAAAAAAAAAAACACAAAATCTGTATTCCTGAGTTTGTGTGCAGTTGTGATAAGGAAGTGATGTCTGGAACCACAGAACCCATCCTGGCACAAGAAATAAGCCCAGAACAAAAGCTAATACATAGAGGCTGGCAGAACGGAAGGTGTCAGAACGGAAAGGTGCGGTGGCCTCGCACAGCACTTCCTGCTTGCTCCTTCCCTTTTCCTTCCCCTCCTCCAGATCACAGACTCCACACCAGCCTCTCCCTGGCTTCTCTCTCTTTGTTTCTGCCTTTGCTTCTAGGAACCAAAAGTTCCCTGCAACTGTCTACACTGTCACCTCGGTGCAAACATTTAAACACACATGATCTCACATTTCCTGCTTTAGATACATAATCTACTAACTGTACACACTATTAATCAATCAATCAATGTAATTGACTAAGTTATTGTGTACTAATGTATGGCACTCACTTAGGTCAAATGTTACATAAAGAACTAAATAGCCGGCCAGTGTGGCCGACTCAGTAGTTGAGTATTGACCCGTAGGCTCATTCCAGCATGGGGTGTGAAGGAGGCAGCTGATCAATGACTCTCTCTCATCATTGATATTTCTCTCTCTCTCTCCCTCTCCCTTCCTCTCTGAAATGAACAAAACTACATTTAACTTAAAAAAGAACTAAACAACAGGCTTAGATGGTTACTGCTCTTATGTTGTTTATATTTCATTTGAAAAAAACAATAAAACATTTTGTGAAAAAAAGAAATCTCACATTTGCTACGTATATCAGCATCCACCGCTATTTTCCAACCTGTAGGCTGGACTTCTCTCTCCTTCCCACACATCAGTGCCTTTAGGAAAGAATATTCCAGTCAAACAACACAAAGTCACAGGTTTACCCAAGGACAGACTTCCTCCATATGACCTCTTGGTGACTGAGTATTTTAGATCTTTGTATCCACTGAAGTGCTTAGTTGCACACTAAACAGTGCTCAGTAACTACTTTCTGAATTATTTACCCCCAAAAATGTAGTTCCAATTAATTTATTTCAAAGGAAAAAAAAAGTTTAAAAAGAAAAAAACCAGCCATTTGATTAACTGAAAGGAATCGCCTAAATAAAATGACATCGGAAAAGCTCTATGGCTCCAAGGTGTTTCAACAATGACTTCAGAACTGGCACATTCTGAATACAAGCACCTTAGTAACATCTCCTATTTGTATAGTGTTTCTGACCTACAAACAGCCTTGTGCCTATTACCTCATCCAAGCATTCCCCATGTGATGTATCATTTTTAGGTATAACAAGTCTGTATTACAACATAGGCAAACAATTTTAGAGACAGCATGTGGTCAGAGATCACTCACACATATTTCAATTAGAGGTTGATATGAAGCTTAAAGAAAGAAATAACATGAGAATAAATTCTCCAGAACTAAATCCAATGCCTTCGTCAGCGGACCTGGGACTCTGTTTATTTCAGAATGATGTACTGTGAAAGGGACACTGTCAAAACAACGTGTCCAAGACAAAGGCAACCGAGAGGACGTCTGGAAATTATCTCAATGGAGACCGAGAGAACTGGGAATGTTTAGCCTACTAACAAAACCCCCTGACATTTCCGAGATGACATCATAGACAACTTTAAATTCAAAGGCTGTCAAGTGCAAGGCGGCAAGATTCTTCTGAGCGCCCTTGTGATAGCAGAGTGAGTGCCAGTGTGAACAAATACCAAGGCAGAGTGAGCTGCGTGAGACTGAGGGTTTCTAACACCTATCTCCACTGCTCTCCAACTCCCAGGCTGTTCAACATAAGGAAGAAACTTCTAAAATGTAAAACTGTCTAATAACAGACTGGACTCTGAAAATTAAGAGTTTCTAGTGCCTCTCTCCTCAAGAAACTGTGAGAGGGGTTCCTGTATGGACAGGCCAGATAACCTCCAGAAACTCTCCAGTGTCAAGACTCGGTGATTCCATGTTCCGAGGGCAGCAGGAGGTATCACTGTCAAGTCCCACTCAATTCACTTGTGCAGTCAAACTTATCTTTCCAAGTACTCAGACAACTAGATATATAACTTGCAAAAGGTGGGTCGGCAGATAAAATCTAACCAACAGTGGTCACCCCAGAGCGTCCCCAGCGCCTAGAACGATGCAAACCCAGAGCAGGGGCTCAGAAATACGTGTGATTTAACAATGATCTCAATGGTAGGTAGTTCCAACAGGTTTCCAAGTATTTTAACCACATTAGCATTTGGGCTTTCCGCAACAGCCCTGTGAACTAGGCTGGGCAGGCTGGTATGCCCATTTTACACATTTTCTTGGTGGTCCTCCACCTGGAATCTCTTTAGTTACCATCATAGCTTTATGTTTCATTCTAGGTTATTAAAACAAAAAGCCATCACAAGAGCATCTTATCCGAAACCACAGTTGAAACCATTACTGCTCATTGTGCTCCTCTTATGAGAAACATCTTGATAAATTCCTCCTGCAATGAATGCCCCCCCCCACTCCCCAAAAGCGAGCCTTGCCCTACAAGGCATAGAAGTATGTCTGCTCTGCTTGCCTTTCCTTGCTTCCTTCCTTCCTCCCTCCCTCCCTCTCTCCCCTTTCCTTCCTAAATAAGATAATGGAGACTTAATCATGGTTGCTCTTTTCCTCGGAAGTTGCCAGGAAGTACAGTCAACTTTGTGGTTCTAACTTTGACATGCTAAGTTCGTAACATAAATCTCTCCAATATTATAACAAATCAGGGCTCAGAAACTTTTGGTGTGTGTGTGTGTGTGTGTGTGTATAAAGCAATGCACTCTTTGGTTTGAAAAAAATATTAGTTGGAAAGTTGACACACAAAATAGATAAAAGAACAGCCATTGAGACAGAGCTCTGACATCTCCCAACCAAGCCTCCGTCAAAAAGCTACTCTCCCCCCGCCCCCATCACCCACCCCCAGTGGCCCTGTGATCATCAACTGAAAACCACTGACCTATAGCAGCGGTCGCCAACCAGTGGACAAAGAGCAGTCAGTCTGGTATTCATCAATAATGTTGAGAGAAAGGATAATTATCCAACTTTGCAGACAAAAGAAACTGGGTCATCAAAAAAGGCTGAAAATGAGGCACAGGCTGAGACTAAAAGAAGCAACTTCGTATGGATGGAGCTGGAGAACATAATGCTAAGTGAAATAAGCCAGTCAATGAAAGAAAAATACCACATGTACTCACTCATCTATGGATAATAATAACCATTATAAACTGGTGAACAAAAATGGATATAGAGGCAGAGCAGCATCAAACAGACTGCCTAATTACAGCAACAAGGACAGGAACATTGGGGGGGGGGGGTAACAGATCAGCCAAGGGACTTTGGTGCATGCATTTAAGCATAAATAATGGACACAAAACACTGGGAGGTAGGGGAGGCGGGCGGAAGGGCAGGGGAAAAAAGAGATATATGTACCAATCTTTGTAAAACCTTATGTAACAAAAAAATAAAAATTAAAAAAAAAGAAGCAACTTCAAGATGTTGCCACTAACCCAGCACCATTAAACCCATAGTGTGACATGCTTTCCCCACGTCCCAGCCATTTCACTTTCAAGAAAACACATTAGATTTGTTGAAGAATTACAACCTCAACAAAGCCACTGAGAAAAACATTGCCGAGCACAGCCGTCCTCCAGCTCCTCGGCCAGAGCCCTCCAACAACAAATCTCCAAAAGCCACATTTCACTCCACACTGACATCTCCCTATAAGTGAATGTGGTGTTTGGCATGGAAGGTTGTTTATTTAGGTGTGTGCAGGTTCTGGCTGTTAACTCGGAAAGAAAGTTATTTCTCTACCTCCCTTCAGAGACCATCTAAGTACTTGTTTGACAGAGTGAACACCCATTTCATACACAAGAGGGGCTGGGCCAGAATTCTGTAAAACTGAGTAGGTGAACGGTCTCTGACACTTCCTTCCCCCCTCTTGAGGCTGTGAGCCCCATCCCCTGCCTCCAGCTGTCCCATTACTAAACCCGGGTGTCCACCCTGGGCCTCTGTGCCAGGATTTTGTTTTTAATCTCCTTGTCAACTGACTCCCTTTCTCTCCTTCCTACCTATCCTTTCAAGCAGGTATTAGCTGATAAGTGCTCCCAGGGACATTCATATTTTAACTGGTACTTAAGAGTGTCGAAAGGTCTTCAGAATGTAAAGGAATAAAACCCACCTGACTGAATTTGAAGTTCCATGAGGCTCACACAAGTTGATCAATGATCCCACTGAGGAGACCATCTACTTCCCCTACATTCACCGAGGACCTGAAAGGCGTCAGTCATTTCCTTAGAGACATGTAGGAGAAGGAGATTATATACTACTAGAGGCCCAGTGCACAAAAATTTGTGCACTCTGGGTGGAGAGGGGGCTCTTAGCCAGGCCTGTGCCCTCTTGCAGTCTGGGACCCCTCGGGGGATGTCCACTTGCCAGTGGGGAGCAGGGCTAAGCTGCAGTTGGACATCCTTAGCGCTGCTGAGAACAACTGAAAGGCTCCCACCACCACCGTTGTACTGGCAGTCATCAGCCTGGCTTGTGGCTGAGCAGAGCTCCCTCTGTGGGAGCACACTGACCACCAGGGAGAAGCTCCTGGATTCAGCATCTGCCCCCTGGTGGTCAGTGTGTGTCAGTGACCAGTCATTCCCAGTAGTTCTGCTGTTAGGGTCAATTTGCATATTACCCTTTTATTATATAGGATAGAGGCCTGGTGCATGGGTGGGGGCAAGCTGGTTTGCCCTGAAGTGTGTCCCAGATCAGGGTGGGGTTCCTGCTGGGGTGCCTGGCCAGCCTGGGTGAGGGGCTGAGGGCTGTTTTCAGGCTGGCCACAGCCCCTTCAGGGTGGGGGTCTCTACTTGAGTGTCTGGCCCACCTGGGTGAGTGGTTTATGGCTGTTTGCAGGCTGGCCACAGCCCCTTCAGGGTGGGGGTCTCCACTTGAGTGTCTGGCCCACCTGGGTGAGTGGTTTATGGCTGTTTGCAGGCTGGCCACAGCCCCTTCAAGGTGGGGGACCCCCTGGGGTGCCTAGCCAGCCTGGGTAAGGGGCTGATGGCTGTTTGTAGGCTGGCCATAACCCCTTCAGGGTAGGGGTCACCACTGGGGTGCCTGGCCAGCCTGGGGGAGGGGCTGAATGCTGTTTTCAGGTTGGCCACATTTCCTTTAGGGTGGGGGGTCCTGCTGGGGTGGCTGGCCAGTCTGGGGAGGGGCTGATGGCTGTTTTCAGGCTGGCCAAGTCCCCTAGCAGGGATCCTCGCCCCATGAGGGTGTGGCCACCCTGGGTGAGGGATTGATGGCTGTTTGCAAGCTGGCCACGACCCCCAGCAATCCAAGCTCCCAGTGAGGCTGGCTGAAAGCAGGTGTCTGATATTTATTTATCTTTTATTATTGAAACTTTGTTGCCTTGAGCTGAGGCCACAGCTGGCCAGTGCAGACAGGAAGCTTGGCTTCCTCCATCGCCAGGGCAACCAAGCCTCCTGCTTGCTCCAGCTCCGTGGCTGCTCACCACCATCTTAGTTGGTTTAATTTGCACATAGTTGCTCTGATTGGCTGGTGGGCGTGGCTTGGGTTGTAGCGGAGTGACACCAATTTGCATGTTTCTCTTTTATTAAATCAGATAGCAGGGGCCCGGTGCACAAAGATTCGTGCACTGGGGGGGGGGGTGATAAGGAGGTGGGGATGGAGGGGGGTCCCTCAGCCCGACCTGCACCCTCTCCAATCTGAGAGCCCTCAGGGGAGCCCTCTCCAATCTGGGAGTTTCTGTCTTTGCAATCATATGAGCGAATTGTCTGAGATCCCAACTCAGTTTGGTTTGTTGCTCACAGAATAATAGAGGCTTTTTTTTTCTTTGCTCCATTGATGGAGATTTCCTGGAAGTTTTAGGATTTCTTCCCTATAATTTTTCCTAGACACTCTGATTTTACTTGTCTCTCACCTTTGCTTTCCTTCCATCCCCAACTGCAACAGTAACTTGCTCCAGGCTCACTTTGCTCTAGTGCCTAGGATAACTATGATTCCCAGCATTCCTAGTGCTCCCTGCACTCTGGGTTTTCCCCAACTGAGGGAGCCATGCCCCCCAAGCCTCTGGCTCTCCTGCTCTGCTCTCCCTCAGGTGACTGAGGGAGCTATGTCCCACCAAGGGAGCGACCAAGGGAACCATGTCCCTTCAAGCTGTTAGCTCTCCCACTCTGCTCTGTGTATGCAAATTTCCTGCCATCTTTGTTGGGTTAATTTGCATACTCACTCCTCATTGGCTGGTAGGAGTGGCTTGTGGGTATGGCTTGAGTGTAGCAGAGGGACAGCTAATTTGCATGTTTCTCTTTTATTATGTAGGATTATTATATAGAACTAGAGGCCTGGTGCACAGTGCATTGGTGGGGTCCCTCGGGGAGCCGGTGGGGATTAAGTGAAACCAGCTCTCCAACATCCCCCAAGGGGTCCCAGATTATGAGAGGGTGGTTCTCAAGTGACACCCTGGAACTGGGCTCCCTCCTCTCTGGTTCCAGATGTATCACCTGAGAACCACAGCTACCAAGACATGGCAACTCAGCAGCTCTTACGTTGAGTATCTGTCCCCTGGTGATCAGTGTGTTTCATAGCTACCACTCAGAGCATCTACCCCCTGGTGGTCATTGCACATCATAGCTATCGGTCAAACAGTCACTTAGGCTTTTTTAAATAGATAGATAGATAGGTAGATAGATAGATAGATAGGTAGATAGATAGATAGATATAGAGATATGTATACATCTAATCTAATAAAAGTGTAATATTAAAATTGACCATTTCTTCGGGACGCCTAAGCCATGCCCACCAGCCAATCAGAGCGACTGTGTGCAAATTAACCCAGCCAAGATGGAGGCCGGCACTCACAGAGCTGCTAGAGTAAACAGGCAGCTTCCATTGCAGCAGGAGTAAAACTGTTTGCAGGCTGGGCTTCTCTCAGCTCCTCCAGGCAACAACATATTTGCAATATTGTCTCAATTATAGAAGCCACAAGCTGAAGCAGACAGGAGGCTTCCTTACCTGCCTAGGCCTTGGCTTAAAGGAACAGTGTATCAATTATAGAAGATAAATAAACCCCAGAAACCTGCTTCCAGCCAACCTTTCTGGGACACTGGGTCAATGGGAGTTGTGGGAAGCCTGAAAACAGCCCTCAGTCTATGACCCAGGCTGGCCACACCCCAATGAGGTGAGGGACACCACTGGGGGGCTTAGCCAGCCTGCAAACAGCCATCAGCCCCTCACCCAGGCTGGCCAGGCACCCCAGTAAGGGCCCAAAACCTGAAGGGGCTGTGGGCAGCCTGAAAACGGCTCTCAGCCCATCATCCAGGCTGGCCACACTCAATGGGGTAAGGGTCCACATTGGGTGGCTTGGCCAGCCTGCAAACAGCCCTCACGCCCTCACCCAAGCTGACCAGGCACGCCAGCAGGTGGACATCCCGAGAGGGGTCCCAGGCTGAGAGAGGGCACAGGTCGGGCTGAGGGACCTCCCGAGTGCACAAATTTTTGTGCACCGGGCCCCTAGTATTTATATATTTATGTATATATAATTATATACATATATAGTATATACTACATATATATCATATGGTTGCATATATAGCACAGACAACATAGATAGCATATGTAGTATACACACATATATAGTAACTAGAAGCCCAGTGCATGAAACTTGTGCACCGGTAGATGCCCTAGGCCTGGCCAGCAATCAGGGCTGATCTGTGGGGCGACCAGCAGGGTGACTGGGCCCTGCTTGCACCCACCTTCACTGGCCTGTCACCGCCTGCTCGCTGGCCCTACCCTCCTGCTGCCACCACTGGTTGAGTGTCTGTCCCCTGGTGGTCAGTGTGCATCACAGCGACCAGTCCATTTGCGTATTAGGGTTTTATATAGATAGATATTACTACATGTATACCAGACTGTATGTGTATTATCATGATTGATAGAGTATATATATAAATTTCATGCACACCCAATCCCTGTAAGATTTTAAAATATATTTAGGGATTTACTTTGTAAGTCATACAACATACAAATGTTTCCATCAACACATCTTGGCTGGCTGCAGGAACACTGCATCATTAATTAAGGGTGTTTCTGCACCAATAGCTCCTTTCCAATAGGAACTTCCCAGAGTTTTGTAGCTAAGCAGCCGGGTGCTTGCCAGAAAGCGGGATCCTAAGGTCCCATGAATACAGTCCTGAAGGCTGGGCTGCGAGACACAGCAGTCAGACTCTCTGTCCTCACCCTTGTCTTTACCATGAAGACTATAGGGTACCCCTCAGGTGCAGACACAGGCCACATACCCCAGGGACAGTCCCAACCCTGCCAGCAAGTCAGATCATCCCAATGGAGCGAAGCAGCCACCTTGCTGTGGAAAGACCTGGGACCACAGGAGAGCGTGGGGCAGAGGAAGCAGACCCTGAAGAGGAAAGTGCATCAGGCACTTTGCAGACCAGAAAATGCAGGTGGAATCCAAATTGTTCATGTGTGACAACCACACAAAGGTGATGGTGGGCATTTTCTAAAAGCTTTAAAGTGGAGCCTCTCAGGCCAACACATCTGTGGCCCTGGAAAGAAAGGCCAGTCGCCCCGAGCCTCCTCCCTCCGCAGCACAGCAACAAGCAATACATCCAGAAGGTGTGGGTTCTGTCTGGAAATGTGACGGATGTTTCTCTCTGCTGTAAAAGCCTGCTATGCGCTGGAACAAAAGCAAATGCTTTCCTCATAAGCAGATCTGGGTGGAACTTTTACATTATTTTAACACGTGCCAAGGGACAGCCTTGTCTCTCCATGGAAAACGGGAAAGCAGCTGATGTCTACAAAAAGCCTGTGAGCCTTTCAATATCCCCCTTTCTCTCCAGAACCCCCTGGAATCACACTCAAGACTAGAAAAGCTCACAGAGGAAAATTAATACAAACGATCTATGTACTGACAGGACCAAACTGGGATGAAGTGACAGGAAAGCCTGGACCATCGGAGACCTGAGCTCCGTGGGTGGGAACAGAGCTGGGTGGAGCTCATCAGTCCAGAATAAATGGGGCTGCACTTAGCACTCTGTGTTTCCATCCATCAAGCTGACAGTCCCAGTGGCCGGGGCAGAAATGGTCTAGCCTGCAGTCTCGTGCCAGAAGCTAGGATCAGGCGCCCTTTCCTTTGGTGTGAACCGCAGATGGTCAAGGGCTGGCTATTAAGTAGTTACAGCATTTCTCACTTAAAGTGAGAGGTCACACCCCAGCCTGTTACTTTGCCAGGAACAGGCCCGTCAGAAAATGCCATTTCTCTTAGAAAAGACAAAGGGGCCAGATATAATTATAAATAGCTGTGTGATGTAAATTCTGAATTCAGGTTTACATTCTAGAACTTTATAGTATCCTGCAAATCCACTGATAAAACTGATATTTTTAAAGGCCAAAGTTTAAGATAAAGGATCAGTAATTAAATCTAAGGAACATATCCCAAAGGGTTTTGCCAACATGAAAGTTATTATTTCCAATTCATATGGTACCGTTTATAGTTAATTCAACGGCAATTTTTTTTTGTTTTTCTGAGTCCCTGTGAGGTCAGATTGCATGGGATAATAAGGAAGGGGGAGTTATACTGGCTTGCTATAATTTGGTTTATTACTTTACTCTTAGAATGGACATTGGATATAAGGAAGCTCTTACCTAGAGATTTTCGGGGGCAGGCAAAGTTTATGACGCTGGTACCATTTTAGTGATGGTTCTGTTTAAGGGAACCAAGAAACATCTGGAAGAACTGTGAGTGATGGGTAAAACCCTCAAGGGCTATGTGTGTCTGATGACCTGAATGATTATCAGGACTGAGGGTCATTTCCATATAGAGGTGCATGATGAATGATTTTCATGGGTGGAACACCACCAAGAGGCTCACTAAGTGAGTCAGAATGATAAGTAGGACACATTTCTTCACTTTCTAAACTGAGAAAATTCTCCCACACTCGCATTACTCCTTTTCACACATATGAAGATGCTATTGCATTTAATAAAAAGCTTTAGGCTAAGTAGCTGTTTTCCACTATGGATTTTCTTAATTAACAGACAGTAAAAGTGAAACAAAGAGAGGCAGAGGCAGAGGCAGAGAGGGGGAGAGGGGGACGGGACAGGGAGAGGGGGATGGGACAGGGAGAGGGGGACGGGGACAGGGAGAGGGGGACGGGGACAGGGAGAGGGGGACGGGGAGAGGGGCAGGGAGGATACCATAACATCCTGAGATTTTAAAAACGGTCCTTGTGCTCTACAAGAGTTCAAATGATTGTTCCGTGACTTACAGTGCAACTTTGGATGCACCTGCTGCTGCGTACTGTGACATGGTGCAGTGTCGGCTCCCTGCATTCCGGTGCACCGCCAGCGCACCAAGAGGCCAACAAAACATGAAAACGCTGCCACCCACGCAAACATCAAAAGAGAGCATGTACGTGTGTGAGAGCGCCCCTGGGCTCCCTTTAGGTGTTGTCCCAGCTGTAAGACGCCGGGACAGACCAGGTGAGGAGACGCACACATTCTCTTGCACCGGAGCGTCACCGAGCGAGCGGCGGGCGGCCGGGCGGCGAGCGGCGGGCGGCCCGGTGACTGCGCAGGTGCTGCATGGGTCTCCAGGCCCCTGACGGCCAAAGGGCCCTGCAGACGCCTCAGGCTCCCTTCCTCTTCACGGGCCATTGGCGTCACACTTCACTCGAAACTCTGTTCAACTGCATGAGAAGGTCAAATAAAGATCTGCGTGAGAACCTTCCGGTTTCTGGGGGAGGAATGACACGCTGTGCTGCAGAGTGGAGAAAACATTGGCATAAAAATCGTAACTGCTGCTTCGCACTGATGACTCAAAGCAAGGGGCGCTCCAGGGACCTTCTCCAAAGAGGGCTCCATTGCGAGGGGGTGAAGCTGATCTCAGGGGCACAGCAGCTTGCCGTGGAGGAGTCTGCAGTCGTTAAAAAGCTGTAGCAGCACGTAAAACACGGGCTCTCCGTCGTGTCCTGGGCACCAGCGAGGGCGTCCGCCGAGGCTGAGGCTGGGGAAGGTGTGAGCGGGAGGGCTCGGCCGGGGCTGGCAGCCTGAACGCATGTTCACTGGCTCAAAACCTGTGGGTCCGACCCGTTCCCAGGGGCCGCCTAAGACCATCCTGCAGATCGGATGGTCACCCGGCAATTCCTAACGGCAGCAGCATGACAGCCATGAAGCAGCAACGAGAACCACCTTGTGGCTGGGGCGGCACACGAGGAGTTGTACGGAAAGGGCCAGGAGGCTGAGAACGGCTGCGACGAGGTCCATCCTTTCTCACTGACAAAGCTCAATGGCGGCCGCCGGACAGGGCTGGTCACTGTCACCCTTCAGCTCGCTGCCCCCCACCTCCCTGTGCAGCGGGAGGGCCCGGCTCTCACTGATGGACACGAAGCCATCGTGTCCACCGGGCAGCTTCTCTCCTGCAGCCCCTGGGAGCGGCCTGCCCTGCGGGCGGGCGTGCTTGTGAGGCCCATGTGGCTACCGTCACGGCGGCGGCGTCATGGAGCCTCACGAGGCTCCGCCCCTGCTTCCAGGGTTCGGCTGGACCCGACCAGGACGCCCCGTCCTCCAGCCCCGACCACTCGGGCGTCTGCTCGGCTCTCCACCTGCACAACCACCTGAGCGACCCGCCAACACGCGGGCGTCCTACCCCGCCTCCTGCGGCCCCACAACCCGAGCGCCCACGTGGGTCAGAACCCCCTGACCGGCTCCGCCTCTGCGGGGGACCCCCCCACACCCACCTCTCGGGGCGTCCGGTGCCGCCCACCACGGGGCTCTGCAGGGAGGGCCGCTCCCTTCGCGACGGAGTAGCAGCTGGAAGGTTCTGGTTCCCCGCACAGCCCTCAGCGCCTTCACTTCCGGGAGAACCACTTCCGGGAGAACCACTTCCGGGAGAACCGCTTCCGGGGGCAGGAGGTGAAGCTCATCCAGAAGACGGGCCACACCAGCCTCCCCTCGGCAGGCAGCCCCCGCTGGGCTGGGCGCACGTCTCCTCGAAAGGCGCCCCCTAGCGGACAGGAGCCTTGGGAGCCCAGAGGCCTGTGCGGGGCCTCCGCACCCCCTGCTGTCCGGCTCTCGCCCCAGCTTCTCCCCGCAACTCCCGCCATTCTGCTAGCCACCAGCCCTCTCCCGCGCATCGGGCCAAATGGAGCAATAAAGCTTTTTGCAGAAAAAAACACATACACACACACAAAAAAAATTAAATGAACATAAAAGGTGAAACGTGTCATTGTTCGGTAACTATTTCTCTAGACACATTTTACATAATCAAGTCGATCTCATATCCTGGCCTCTGGTCTTTGGATAATGTGAACCCTCCCAGATTACATGAGCGAAGGGATTTTTTTCAGCGTCTAGGGAAGTAGTTACCAACCCCGCCAACAGGATGTTTGCTGTCTTCTACCAGGACAAAATCAGCGTCGGTAGTGGTTAACAACCCTGTATTCTACGGAATTCTCTTTTGGAGCAATAAAAAAATTAAAAGGAGTTGGAAGAGATGAAAAAGGGAGACTAGCACGCAATCCCTTGCTAAAAGAATTGTAAGAAAACAAATATAATGGATAATACTAGTTCCTATTTATCAAGGGCTGGTTCGGCTCAGTGGGTAGAGCGTCGGCCTGCAGACCGAAGGGTCCCAGCTTCTCCTCCGGCCAAGGGCACAGGCCCGCGTTGTGAGCTCCATCCCCAGCGTGGGCCGTGCAGGAGGCAGCCGATCAATGTTTCCCCCTCATCACGGATGTTTCTGTCTCTCCCTCTCCCTTCCCCTCTGACATCAATACAATATATTTTTAACACAAAGAGATGCATTATTTCACTTAATCCTCTCATTAATACTATCACACAGGTATCACTATTGTCCAAATTTTACAGGTAAAGACATTAAGATTTATAGAGAACTTGCTCCAGATCCTACTGCAAAGAAATAGCACAGTTCTGTCTACTTCCAAAGCTTGTGCATTTCAACATTGCTCACAACTGCTTCTAGCCCTGACCGGTTGGCTCAGTGGATGAAGCGTCGGCCTGTGGACTGAAAGATCCCGGGTTCGATTCCGGTCAAGGGCATGCACCTTGGTTGCGGGCACATGCCCAGTGAGAGTTGTGCAGGAGGCAGCTGATTGATGTTTCCCTCTTATCAATGTTGCTAACTCTCTATCTCTCTCCCTTCCTCTCTGTAAAAAAATCAATAAAATATATATATATATTTTTTAAAAACTGCTTCTAGGTGGTTTGTTGATACTTCTTTGTGGCAGTATTACATGAGCTTGAACATCACTCTCAGGTCCAATTTAATACTAAGCTCAGTATGAAGGGTACAGAATACAAAATGCAGGGCTAAACTGAATGTGTAAAATGAGGCAATGAGAACAAAATGAAATACGTCATTAACACTCTCCCCTCATCCCTACACAAACGTCAAGGAAACAGGAGGTTTTGCTATTTCTTTGCCGTGTGTTTTTTATCGACAGACTCTTTCAGGTGTAACACTTGCCACCATTATTCTGACCTCACCACCCAACACAGTGTCTGGCATACTGAATGAGTGAATGTTCATCCATCTGCTTGAGCTGGAGCCAAGCCCTGACCTACAGATACATGGACACTTTCTAAATGACAGCCATCACGTATGTCCACAGGGTTTCAGTGGCAAGCCACCACCAGATCTACCCTTGCACCCTGTTGTTTCTTTCTCATATCTCTCACCAAATATCTATAATAATAAAAGCATAATATGCTCATTAGACTGGACATCCTACCGGACAAAGCCACGGCTGAAGGGAAGCCTGGGTCCTGGGGGCCAGAACAATGCTGGTGCCAGCAGCCGGGGAAAGGAAGGCCTACTCTTGCACAAATTTCATGCATCGGACCTCTAGTCATTTTATATATATACTAGGGGCCCGGTGCACAAAAATGTGTGCACTCGGCGGGGCAGGGGGGCCACAGAGACTTTTTAAAAATTCAGATATACTCACTCATATTAATTAACAAAATAAGCTGGTGAACAGAGTGGGCCCAGGGACGTGGAACAGAGTGTGGAATCTCAGAGGGAAGGTGGGGGAGGGTGGGTGGGTGGGAGGTAACCAACCAAGGACTTTGTGTGCTTACAGTATACGCTTGGCCC
>PVJC01037759.1:0-17057 GCA_004026665.1 Murina feae
GAAGGGAAGTGTTTGAAGTGTGCTTCCTGTTCCAGAATCAGATGTGGGGATAAAAGGTGGCCAGCTGCTCACCATCCGGCTAAGAGGATGTCTCTAGGGGGGCCAGATGCCTTTGTGGAGGACCAGCACTAGAATCCTCTCAGAACTTACTCTCGTCACAGGAGGCCAGGAAGTGGCACATTATTGCTCAGTGCCACAAAAAACGCTTCCCTCAGTGGCACTCCGCCAGGTGGAGAGGTGGTGGGGTGTGATGGGGCCCCAGGAGGGAACCGAACACACAAGCTGCTGCCAGCAGGCCAGCCCAACAAGCAGCTAGAGACACCAGGCCTCTCAGAACTGCCTGGCATCAGGCAAAGAAAGCCTAGTTGGCAGGGTTTGCCTAGATACCAGGCCTGCGGAGGGGAGGACTTCATTAGAAGGACATCGTACCAGGAGAGCCAGGTCATCTACCACTCACTCCGCTGGTGACTGGGCAGCTCATTTTGCCTTATTTTGAGGGGGAGCCCTCATCCTTGTTACAGCTGTGCTTTGGAGTCGTTATGAGTAACTCCCCCTTTCAGTCTCTAAAGTTCTGTTTGGAAAATAAGTTATAAGGTCATCCTACTAATTGTACCTCCGTTTCCTCTAATACAATAGTTTTGCACAAAATGGGCTACATCTTAAAATGTATTAATTGAATTTCAAAGGGTTGCAAAAGAATGGTCATTGATTTATACTAATGAAAAGAGAAAAGAAAAAAACCTACCATGTTTTCTGAACAGTTAGTTTTTGATAGGGAAATAGGGAGAATCATTCAAATCCCTCGAAGAAGAAAAATCTCTTCTTAGTTGCAGGTTTCAAACTCTCTACCCAATTTCTGTAAATTCAAACGGGAAATGAAATGACTGGACAGGAGGGGGAGGGAGGGAGGAACAAGGGACGATGGTAATCGACAAACTAGGAAATTAGTTTGAGTCATGAGCTGTGTAGCAGGGATGATCCTCTGTGCAATGACTGCTTTTTCTAAAGTCAGCCCCACTGATCTTGCTGGTGTTCTGGGAACTGGCAAATCAGCCCCACTCCTGGTGGGGAGACCTGCGGGGAGAGCTTTTTGGCCAAAGGTTAAAGCAACTCTGTCCCTGACATCTGAGTGTTTGTTCTTAAGATGCAAGGAAGAACAGAAAGGAACATATTTTGGTTTCTCTCCCCCCCCCCCCCCCCATGCTTGCTATGCTTCAACCCCATTTTTTTTCAGGCTGCTTTTTAAAGGCATGAGTGTGTCCCCTCCACCCCACGTCTTGCTCTCTGCTTTGACATCACTGGTTTATTGTGTCGCAAGTGACGGGCATGGAATGTGGGTTTTGAAAATGTGTCACTGGAGGTGTGTAACTGCAATAGGTTGTGAGTGATTCAATAAGCAAAGCAGCAGACTGAGAATTTAAAGTCTTTCACTTCATTTCCTCTGCTACAGCAGATTTTGTGTGATTTTTGTTGAAGTCACCACCTTGCAGAGCCTCAGTTTTGCCATTTGGCAAGACTTAACTAGTTACAAATAAGGTAGTTCAACTGAGCAAGCTAAAGTGCAAAAAAAAAAAAAAAAAAGTTAATGAAAATGTGAAATCTAGGCGATTTTACCTCTTAGGTTTAGAAAAAATATCTATCTGAAACAGGAGGGAGGGCATCTAATCCGCCCTGCCTTTTGGCATTGCTTTCGCTTTAAATGGAATCAAACTGTCTGGGTTTAGGAAATGAAACTTAATAGGAATTCTCCTTCCCATTTTTCTTCACCAGGGGGAAAGATGTAGTTGGTTTTGAATTAAATTCAGACTTCTAAGAGATATAACAGGCCATTGTGTGGGGAAATTTAATATTGTGGTAACAGCAAAACAGTGCCTATGCTATTTCGCTATATGGATGACAGAAAACAACACTAGAAACATGTAGTTTTAATGAAATGTAGCTGAAGGATTGCTTTCAGAGTATTTAGTATTCTCAGATATTAGTTTGGACAATAACAGGCCAAACTGTACCAGCCCCGGGTCAGATGATCCAGGGGTGTCATTAAGTTCTGTGTAAATTATCTGTAAAGGGCAGATAACACATTTGCTTCTTAAATTTAGGATCTGAGCTTTCTTATTTTCCCTCCTTTACATACAATCAAGGAAGAGAAAAAGTCTCCCACCACTAACCCTCTCCTACTTCACATGTCAGATCAATTAGTGCCTATTAAGAACCCATTCTTTTAAAATATATTTGATTGGTTTTTTACAGAGAGGAAGAGAGAGTTAGAAACATCGATCAGCTGCCTCCTGCACACTCTCTACTGGGGATGTGCCCGTAACCAAGGTACATGCCCTTGACCGGAATCGAACCTGGGACCCTTTGGTCCGCAGGCCAACGTTCTATCCACTGAGCCAAACCAGTCAGGGCAAGAACCCATTCTTTTTAAAAAAAGGAACCTGTTCTACATTTAATGTGGTTAGTTAAGTGGTGTAATACCCCCAGATATCCAGTTAGTCACAGGCAGTAAGGCGGAGATTTGGTTAGTGGAGTCAGAGAAGTGGTAATCTGATTAGCCCGCTGCTTTCTGAGGCTCTTGGCTGATCTCCAGGAAGACCGCAGGAATCCACTGTTCCCCAAAGGTCTCCTTTAGAACTTGACCTCACAGAGAATGCCCTTCAGCCCCGTAGATAGTCTCATCAACACAGTGAACTTGCACCATCTTTTCCTGTAGGTAACAATGGCGAGATAGCCAGATGTCTATGGACCTAGCTTCCCATCAGTCCATTTGTTAACATCCTCCAGGGCCAATCTGATTTCTTCTCCCACTTGAGGCTTACAGCTAGAAGGGTCAGTGGTCCAAGTGCGGTGTCTGCCTTTGCAGTTTGGCCAACGGTTGTGTCCTCAGGTCTACAGACACAGAAGGGACCACTGCACTAAGGGGATTTTGTTTTAAATGCTGGGAGCCAATGACTATGCTATTGAGAGGGCCTTGAACTGTGCAGAGAGTGAAGTTACCTTGACCTGGCGCCTTTTTTCATCCTCCTCCTGCCCGGGACCCTGCCCCAGATACCTGCTCAACCAGAGCAGTGCCACAATGGTATTCTCTCCTCAGCCTCCTAGCCGCCCAGCCTTCCAGACTTGGGTCCCTAGGGGTTCTCCAGGGAGGGAATAATCAGGGGCATCCAGGGGCTCCGGTGTGCCCCCTCCCTTAAACATTTTAGAGCAATGCCCATTGTCCTTACCTGTAGGTTGGGATTGGTGCAAAGGTTCCTAAAGCTGGAGGCCATTGGTTCTCTTTGGTTCATCTGCTCATATGCTGCCACCTAGTGGTTCCTTGTCCTTTAGCACCCTGTGTAAAATGGAGGGGACCTTATGGACTTTATCTCTTTTCTATTTTTCTCCCAGACCTAAGTCTTCCCCTTTTCTTACCTCTTTTTACAGCGCATAAAACTTCATTGATTTTTTACTCCTGGGTCAGAAAATCTGAAAATGAAGAGCTTTTGAGGAACATGGAATCCACTGACAACGTTCCTGTTTGCTCCCTGGTTTCTCTCTTTGGATGGCGGGAAATGCATGTCTTCCTGCAGGGCTAGGATATGGTTGTTATAGAGGTGAGGACGGCTACTACGCATCCAGGATTGCTCTGGATAGGCAGTTTCAGAGATAAGTTTTCTTTTTTTCCCTTTTTATTTTTTCAATTACAACTGATATTCAGTATTATTCTGTATTAGCTTCAGATGTACAGCATAGTGGTTAGACAATCATGCACTTTACAGAGTGGTCCCCCGCCCTGTATTTTAAGAATCCACCTGCCCCATATATAGTTTATGATGATGCTATTGACTGTATTCCCCATGCTGTAATTTACATGAAAGAAAATTTCTTTAGCTGCTCAGTTGCCCATTTTCCAAAGTTTCTTGTGTAGATAGTCAGGCAGTAATAACAGCGAATCCTTATTGAGGAGTTACTATGTGCCCATCATTGTTTTAAGTACATTAGCATGTGTTTTTCTTTTAATCGTCCTAATGACCTGGTGAAATGGAGTATACCTCTTCTAAGGTGAGGAAATTGAAGCATAAAAGGTCAAGTAACTTGCTCTGGGGAACATGTGTAGTAAATGGGGACTTGTGGTTTATTCCCGGGCTGCCGGGTTCCAGAGTTTATGTTCTTAATAACTCTGTTTTGCTGCTTCTTCAAGGTACAGATAACCTGAGTGCTAGGTACAAGCAACAGGAAAAGGAACTCTTCCAAGTTCTTGCTTGGACCCTATCTAAGACTTGCTACCATACAGGACTCTGTTGGGTAGTTAGTTAACTGAGGGGGAAAGGGAACTCTCCAATGTGCTGACTTCAAGGACTTTCTTCTAGCACTGTCTCATTTCAGAGAGATTCAGCACATAAGGACAATACCCAAGGAGGTAACCAAAGGACATCTGAGAGGCCAAGCAGGCAGGCCTAGGTTCCAGAGATGCTCCTACCCCGAAAGACAACTGCAAGCCCCCTTCTCTCTTTGGACTTTTGTTTTCTCTCTGGCTACTTTGTATGGAGTTGGTGAGAATGCCCAGAACCAGCATTTTGATGCCGTTACAAAAGAAACTCAGCACCGTCACACATGGCCAGGAACCAAGTCAGAAATTTATTTGTGCTTTTCAAATCAGACGAAACAAACAGAGACTCCCTTCTCCAAAGGAAAAACCTTCGACAGGAGGTTTCCTTCTCTCTCGCCTTCTCTGTGACAAGCCCGTGGAAAGGGCAGAAGTGGCTGGGCGGGCATGTTTAGAGATGGAATGAGCTGTGACAAGGCAGGTGTAGTAGCAGGTCTGCTGAGTATGCCTCTTCCCACTTGTGCTTTGATGGTTTATATAGTTACTAACAGGTGTCAGAGACGTGGGTCTCTTCAGTAAAGAGAAGAGTCCGTGGTGTTGATGGGGTAGCAGAGGTGGGAAGTGGGAGCTCTTGATGATCAGTTTCTTCATAAAGGCAGGCTAGAGAGAAGGATATGTGTCCTACAGGAGGGAAAACACATACATTTGCATGTCTGATTTAAAATATAGACGGTAAAAAAGGCACAGAGTAAAAAGTGTCTCCCTGTCTCACAGTCATACAGCTTCTCTGTCCTTAGAGGCAACCGTTAGCATTTTCTTTTCCTTCCAGAGCATCTCATCTATCTACACAAAACCCTAATATGCAAATAGAACAAATGGCAGAATGACCGGCAGAAAGACTGGTCACTATGACATGCACTAATCACCAGGGGGCAGACGCTAAATGCAGGAGCTGCTCCCAGCCTGCAGGCACCGACAGCAGCAGGGGGTGTGGCTGGCAAGCGGGTGGTGCCAGGCCAAGGTGGGTGCAAGTGGGAGCCCCAATCACCCCACCAGTTGCCCCATAGATTGGCCCTGATCACCAGCCAGGCTTAGGGACCCTACCAGTGCACAAATTTCATGCACCGGGCCTCTAGTATATTTATAAGCAATTGGACACCTCCTTTTTATATGAGTGGAGTAAGTTAGGCCTACCTTTCTTTGCAACTTTTTAAAAAAAATTTACCAACATATATAATGTATTCCATATCAATGCAGAGAGCTTCTTTTTTTTTTCTTTTTTACTGTTGCATAGTATCCAATTCTATGAATATACTACAGTTATTTGGCTAGGTCTCTATTGAACATTTAGGTTATTTCCATGGTTTGTTATTACAAATAACCTTGTGTGACAAACATTTTGCATGTGTGCAAATGTAGCTGTAGGATAAACTCCTAGATGTGGAATTGTTGGGTCCAAGAGAATGAGGAGACAAACAACTCTGTCATTAAATAAATCAGTCAAACCTGTGAATCTGTTTAGATTTGACAGAAAAATTCCAACCCTTCTACATTCATGGCCAGGAAGTGGCGTCCTCATTGGGAAAGTCATCAGGACACACCTGTGTGACAGGTCTGAGCTGGTGCTTTAAGGTTGTCAAGGGCATCTGAAAGTAAGATCTATCCTTATGTATTTTCCTAAAAGAATCCACTGCACGCTAGAATGGGCCTGGTCTGGAAGATTCCCAGGACAGTTTGTATTACTGTCACACGTCATCCCTCACCCCCAGCAATAAAATCGGCTCCCATTTCAGGCTGGAAGATGGAGCTAGTGGCATCATGCTAGCTTCGGATGCCCTCTGTCACCATCCCAATTCTAAGCAAAACCCATTCCATGTCAAAGCAATTGCAACATTACCTTACCCAAAGCAAGCACTTACCCAACTGTTTTAAAAAATGATACGGTTCTTGCTCATAAAATGCAAGCCATATTCTTTATTACCTAAAAGTTAATTTATGTTCCCTAGGAATCCTCATACTGGGCTCCTAATTTTGGCCAATCATATTGTAATACGTGGACATTTGGGGTAAATGGTGCCATGCCTGGATTTTCGAGCTGGGATATAGACCCATGCTTCTGGCACAGATTCCTAGTTGTCCCCAATATCCATTCTCCCCTTTTTATTTTATTAATAAATCCATCTTCCACCTTTAGGCTAGATACAATAAAGCTTTTTTTTTTTTTTTTCCCAACTTTGTCTTTCTGTGTGTCTAAGTTCTGGCCAAAGGAATGTAAGCAGAAATGGTATGTGCAACATCTGTGAAGTGTCCTTAGATGGGGCAGGTGTGCCCTTTTCCTTCTATGTTTCCTGCTGGGTAGGATAGAGGCATGATAGTTGGAGCTGGAACATCCATTTCGGACCATCAGGTAACCTTAGGAATGTTGGCCACACACAGTGGAGCAAAAACAAAAAAACAACAACAAAAAAGCAAGGTACCTGGGACCTAGTTGCCTTGCATTGCTTACCTCCGGGTTTTTACAGAAGAGAAAAATCAATTTCCATGTTAACTAAATCAGTTATTTTGAGTTTTCTGTCACATGTAGTTGAACGTAATCATAACTGACACGGTCCCCTCATTTAGGAAAAACGACGCGAGAATCACCATCTTTCAGTGGTGAATTATTAGCATCGCCTTTGGAAATGAAGAAAAGCCACGTCACTGGCAACTCTCATCCTTCACAGAGACGCACAGGCGTGGCCAACACATGCAGTGGCAACAGTGCGGATACCTGAGCTTCATCTTTCTTCCACTTCAAAGGCAGCTGTGAGGTACTCCTTCGGAACAATCCCAATGAGACTGTTTAGTTCTCCTACCCACCAGCCATACACGTTATGCTCCTGGAAGATGAGAAGAGAATGGTTTCAGCTGGAATTTGGCTCCTGGTAATCTCTTATGGTGACTGCATGGGAGATTCTGTGTGTGTGTGTGGGGTTAACACCCTTGAAGGGATTATTAAATTTAAAGAAGTCATCTAGAGGAGAAAAACTGTTTTCATTTTGCCATCTTACTGTCTACATTGTAAACTTAGCACATTTGATGCCTTGCTGAATGTAAAGAGCTTTTTTCTTCCCTCCCTCCCTCCCTCCCTCCTTCCCTCCCTCCCTCCCCTTCCTCTCTCTCTCTCTCTCTCTCTCTCTCTCTCTCTCTCTCTCTCTCTCTTTCTCTTTCCCATAGTTGAATAGTTTCTCCAGAGAAAGTTGGGCACACCCTAAAATGCCAGGACACTAAAAATATTCAGGGAGTCGGGTCACAGTTCAAATCAATATTTACCAAGCTTCTCCTATGTTCAAAGTGCTGTTTGAGTTCCCATGAGATGTATAATGACGAGTCAGAACACGGCTTGCTCCCTGGGAGCTTACAGCAGAGGTAATGGGCTTTAGGGTCAGACAGACTGGGACCTAATCCCCACTTGGTCATTTAGTGGCCCTAGGACCTTAAGTTCTCCTAGCTTTAAATTACTCTTTTGTAAGGAGACTATCACCCCTCCCCTATGTGATGGAGATACAAGTGATGCCACAGAAGTGAAAACAATTCAAAGTAACTGATACGTAGTAGGTGCTCTAAACATTAGAGATGGGAGGTTGACAGGTACATTAATAATTACAGGCAGGCTGAGTGATTGAGCATCAGGCCAGGAACCAAGAGGCCCTCGGGTCAGGGCACATGCCCGGGTTGAGGTTAATGTGGTTGTTTTCCAGAGTTCTCTCCTGCCTTCTGACTTGATGCACTTTCCTTGAGCAATCTTATATACCTCTGTGGTTTAGCTACTAATATCTGTGCAAATGACTCATAACCATAGCTCTCGCCCAGATCTAAATGATGGATTCCCAATACCCAAGTGTACGCCACGCTGCTCAAACTCAATATATCCTACATTTAACCCATTGCTCTGCTTCTATTTCCATCCCCACTCCCAAACTTTCTATCCCTTCTGTTTCCTCTATCTCTGTAAATGATACCGCTATGAACTCAGTTACTCAAGCCAGAAACCCGAGAGTCATTTCCAATTTCACCCTCCTTTTCCAATCAGCTCTGAGTCCTATCAATTCTCTTTCCAAAATGTTACTGGAATCTACCCACTTCTCTGCATTCCCATTGACAATATTCTAGAGTCATGTCACAGTCGTCTCTCATGAAGACAATAGAAATAACCTCCAGATGGGTTTCTGTATTTCCATTCTCATTCTCCTCCAATCTGGTCTTCTTTCTGCAGCCAGAATCCTTCCAAAAGTCACTGTTCTGCTCAAAATCTTTAAGTGGGTTCCCACTGCCTATCTATTGCCAACTTCTTCTTCTTTTTTTTTTTTTTAAATATATTTTATTGATTTTTTTGTTTTTACAGAGAGGAAGGGAGAGGGATAGAGAGTTAGAAACATGGATGAGAGAGAAACATCGATCAGCTGCCTCCTGCACACCTCCCACTGGGGATGTGCCCACAACTAAGGTACATGCCCTTGACCGGAATCAAACCTGGGACCTTTGGGTCCGCAGGCTGACGCTCTATCCACTGAGCCAAACCAGTCAGGGCTCTATTGCCAACTTCTTAACAAGGTGGACAAAGCCCTGCATGACCTGTCCCTGATCACTGCCTAGCACTCTCACTCACCCCCTAAGTCCAGTGGACCGTTACTCAAACAGAACTTGTCTCAGCTGCTCCCATGGCTACAGCCTCTCTCATCGTGGAGCCTCTCCTCTGCCGGTTAGCCTCTACTTCCCTCCTCCCTTTCAAGGGCTCACTCCTAAGCAGCTCTCAGATCTCAATTCCTGAGTCTTTCTAGATTCTCTAGAAACCTCTCCTTGCCATTCTCTGACTGCGTGGGAACCCTCTGACTGTGTGGTCCACAGGGCTGTGCCCTGTGCTTCCCTGGAAATGAGCTCTTCACGCTGTCTTGTTTCTGACTGCTTCTGTCTCAGTGCCAATCACTAGGTGGAGAGTTCTGTGAGAGCTGGGACCTTGTTGGTTTTGTTTGCTGCTGTATTCCCAGCACTCCGTGTGGTACCCAGCACAGAATGGGGCCAAAAAAAATACTTGCTAAATGAGGTTATGAAGAAATGAAGGGAGCGGTGGGGATGTGTACTCTCAGTCGAGCAGATTTAGTTACAACTAACTACGAAATAGTCTCCTGGCAATTGAACTGGTTGTGGCAGGAAGAGAGCAACTGCCTTTGGAGACATTTTCCCCAAATGGCTCCCTAAGTACCATGAAGACAGTCAAATGGCATAAGAAGTGAGACCACTGAGTGGATTTTGTAAGGTGACCAGATGTCTCGCTTTTCGTGGGACAGTCCCGATTTTTAACAATTTGTCCCATGTCCCGCAGCGTTTTAAAAAAGTCCCGATTACTCTTTGTAATATTTTAAGTAATAATAAAAGAAGAAGAAGAAGAAGAACAAGAAGAAAGAACCCCCCCTCCCCCCGTCAATGGTGTACCACCTTAAATCTAGTCACCTTACAAAGGAACAGAGAATTATCTTTAAAAATCAGTCTGAAATAAATGAATGTGTCTACTGCCTCTCCCCACCAGACCTTGTTCCCTTCTGCACCAAGGCCAACTCCTCTACAGCCTGCACTGCCTTATGGGAAATTACCCAGAATTCATTGGCCTGTGCTGTGAGAACATTTTAAATGTTACATGTTATGTTCCTGTCCACCTCCAAACACTTAGGGCAGTTTCTACCGTAAGTTATCTTGTAGTATTGCCTTGTGTTAGCATGTCACTGCAATGGCCATGTCTATGGGGCCTTGTTGCGACGGAGAAACACATCCTCTGTTGCCTTCTCTCATTGGAACTCATAAAAACTCTAGCTTTGGTTCTTCTGTTATCTCACGGGTGGGGAGGGCATGATGTCTGACAGTCTTTTGATCACAGTGAGCCCGTGAAAGGGAGAAGGGAAGTAGAGGCTAACCGGCAGAGGAGAGGCTCCATGATGAGAGAGGCCGTAGCCATGGGAGCAGCTGAGACAAGTTCTGTTTGAGTAACGGTCCACTAGACTTAGGGGGTGAGTGAGAGTGCTAGGCAGTGATCAGGGACAGGTCATGCAGTCAGCTTGCTTAAACATGTGTGAAGAGTGGCCTTCTGCCTACCAGATGCTGTCATCCTCCTCACCTGAGGGGCTCAGAGAGGACTTTCTCGCCATAGGGACTATTCACAACTCCCGACTCTGCCATCCCACGTTAGCCTAAAGCCAGTAGTAGGACCAGCCCTTGGAAGGTGCACTGTCAACTCGAAGAGGGTGCAAACAGGAAGCAGATGAGGCACGGCAGGATACCTGCGAAGACCAGGCTCCCAGACACTTGCTCCTGCTTGAGGGACACACTGACCCTGCTGACTGCAGATGTAGCAGCCTCACCGCAGTGCTGAGAACTGAAATGAGTGGAATCAACTCTCTGCCCTTCAAAACAAAAAAGCAGGCGGAAGTGTAAGGACGATGGCACAGTCTCAGAGACCATATGCATCCTGCTGTGGGAGCCTAGGAGCTTAATCAAAGCACCTACAGGTCTGGAGATCTGACTGTCTTTTCCAGATTTCATCCCTTGGCTGGATACCCAAAAAGGGCTGCAGGGCTGAGATGTTTAAAGCATGAATGAAACATTTCTAGCCTTCCCTTTCACTGTCCCCCCCCCCCCCCCCCGTCCCCATGCTTTGCTCCAGCCCAGTCTGAACACCACGAGGTATTTTAAAATAATTTCTACTTTGATGAATTGCTGGGGAGTCCACAATTGCTCATAATCAAAGGGAGAAAAATGCAAATGAGATCCGGCCGAGAACTATCACCACCAAACGTTTATTTCACTGCACAGTGCCAAAAAGAATTAAAACAACATTAAACTCACAGCAATCATGTTTAAGCCCTCGTTTCCAAGTGCCAAATTGCACCACTCTGGATCATACAGATGTTCGTTAATTATGCTAATTTTTATTAAACTATTAAAATGGAGAGAGTACTGGCTCAGCCAGGCAGACCCCAGCTCTGAATGAACTCTGCTCTTGTCTAGAGGTGTTTATTTACTGCATTTTTATTAAGTTGCTGATTCTTGGATTCGTTTTGGGATGGCGGAGGAGCCTGAATTCTTGGGATCAACATTTTAAATAAAGTTTGACTTCTTTTTGCCCAGATGTTTGGAAAGACAAGAAAAATGTGGAGACATTCCTGGAAGACCTCAAATACTCAATATGGGGACATATACCTACAAGTGACAATGTCAGGGAATCAGAGTTACAAAGGCTCCCGGTGCTGTAACTCTATATACACTGTGCATGCTAGCGCTAAGATGTTATTTATACAAAATTGTTAGTTGAAGATGCTTTAGATAAGAATATAAAAAGCTATTTTTAAAAATCCTTCTCATCAGGGCTTCCTTCTTGCCACAGTCCTTTAAGAAGACTTACACTTGAAAATAGTACAATGTGTGGTTTGTTCCATCGTAAGTATCTCTAGGCTTGATTAAACATCTGTTCCCCTCAACATCAACTCTGCCTCACCTCCCTGAACCCCCCCAAATGAAGGAGTCTTAAAAAGGAGGGTTGGCTACTTGGAGTCCATTGTCTGGTTGGAGAAGCTGCTGGCCTGCGTGCGCAGAGCATTGAGCGAACCTGAAATCGACACAGCACGCACCAACAGCAACCATCAGAGGTGTTTATGGGGGATGCGCACTGCCATCAATGGATTTATGCGGCTAATCTCCATCAACAAGGAAAAAACAACCCTACCAAACCCGCCATAAAAAGAACAGCAAATTCTATAAACAAAAAGCAGTATGGCCACCCACCACAGGCAGGCTTCGCAGCTGGACTCTGCCTCCAGTGGTTTCCCATCGCTGTTTATGGTTTCAAGACTATCAGGGACCTCCTCCGCGGCCCTCCTGTCACAGGGCCCCGAGTCCCTGTGTGGGGCTGCAAATACCCTGTCAGTAGGTGTCAGGGGATATCAGGGGGGAAACCAGCAGGCGCCTATCATAAGCCTTAAAAGAGATTAAATACCCCCACTCCATGATTGCTACATTTTAATTTCTCTCCTCCCTGCTGGTTCCTATTTGTATAAGCTCTTCCACGGCTCCCCTGGAGTAGCACAGACATGACCTGAAATGACCATCCTGTCTTGGGATGAGAATTCAATTTCTAGGCTCAGTGACTCCTAGGCTGTTCCCACAACAGGAAATCTCCATCCTCTAGGACACAGATTCTTAAGCTGGAGTCTGTGAACCCTGGCCTGTCTATGGATGGACGTGAAGGAATCTCTGAGCTCCTTGAAATCGGTGTAAAATTTTGTGCGCGTGTGTACACGTGCCTTGTCCCTGGGGTGCGGCCCAGATCGTCGATCAGATTCCCAAAGGATTTATAAACCTGCTAGAGTTTACAAACCAATGCTCTAGGGCAGCGGTCACCAGCCGGTGGTCCTCGGACCACTGGTGGCCCGTGAGTTCGAAAGGTTGGCGACCGCTGCTCTAGGAGGAAAATGCCATGATCTGTGGGGCCTGGATCTGTGCTTTGGCCCAGTATGGCCATCTTCACCCCCTCCCCCTTCTGAAAAAATACAATGAAAGGAAATCAGGAATCCTTGTTCCTGCCGGTGGGTTTCCTGTGCTTCAGCCCTCCAGCCGCAGAGTCTGCTTCTTCTTCAAATGCTGACCATGCTTGCCTATCCTTGCGAAGGCACCACCTCGTTCACTGTGACTTCGAAGTCGTGGTCTTCCCACAGCTTCCATTCAGACGCACATGACGGCGTTGGGAACAAGCTGCTTGCCACTGCCAGTCCCCCCGAGAGTGTTCTGCTTCCCAACAGAAATGTTCTCTGCACATTGAAGTGGGCTTTAGCTAAGCCTCCGAGGGACAAGATTCCCAGAAAAATGTCTCAGACTTTTGTCCTTTTAACCATCCAAGTTCACTCTATCTGTCCTTATCAACAACAGAATTCCTCTTCAAGAGAACAATCAATCAGCCCCTCACAGGAAAGATCAATAAATGCTTGGTAAAATGTATGGGAAAGGCCAGTCAATCACAGAATTATTTGTGATTGCTTATTTCTCTACTAGGGCTTGCGCGTCAGACCTTATCATTAGTAAAGATGGGGAATCTGAATTCCTAGGTGGAGTAGATTGTAATATTCCAGGGTCAGCCGAAAACATATTTCTACTCTGGATTGGCCCACAGTTTCTCTACTCTTAAAATCCAGCTTTGGAAACTGAATGCTTTCTGAGGATATCATAAGTTATGAAATAAATTGAGGGCTCTAACTCAGCACCCCTCCTACTGCTGAGAAAAACAAGATGGGACAGGAATTGCTCACCCAAGACAAACAGGTGCCTGCTTTTCAGCACAGGTGGCTTCATGGAGAGATTTTGCAGGAGAAAGGAAGTGGTCAGTTGGGTGGACAGTGGGTTAGCGGTGTTGAAACCCGTGAAAAGCTCAGAGCTCAGCGCTCGGCTGAAACCATGGCGGCCTCTCCAGACGATTTCACACCGTGTTTTAAGCTGTTGGCCACCATTTTCTCTCCCCTCCATTATTCACAGTTTGGGTCTATGAATCATAAAAACGAATCACGACATTTGCCTCAATTGACCCAGTGTATTGTTACATTTCAGAGAATCTGCTAACCTGGAGGTCGATGGGCCTGGATTCGGGGTAGTGCGGGAAAGGTATGTGAGTGTAACGAAGGGGGCGCTGAAGGACTGGGTGATCAGTGAGAGCAATTGGGGGGGTACAGAGCAACAATTCTACCAAACTCCCTAGCTAGGTGTTCCGAGGAGAAGAGGAATGTGTCAGCTAGATGGAAGGTCTCAGAGCACTCCAGAGCGAGGGAACATCCAGCCTCAAGTCTGAAGCTTATGTCCTGCAATGAGTATGAGTGGATACTGATCAAGCCAAGGCCGGGGGTGGGGGGTGGGGGGGTGAGGGCAGTGTGCAGGACCTGGGTGCAAACTGGACATTGTTGGCGATGGAAGTGTGAGCAAAACGCATCGTGTGCGTGACAGGAAAATCATAAGCTGAGGGTGGAACAGGGCTGCGGGGAAAGAGAAGCAAGGAAGAAACACACACCTTGAACTCTGCCTGGAGAACAGAGAAAAGATAAAGGGAAGGTTAACACCTTGCAGCTGAGAGAAAGCAAGGTGCCAAGCGCGGAACTCAGGAACAATAGAGACAGCACCATTTTGGCGCTGATAGGATTGTGATGCCATGTGAGACCTGCGTATTAATATGGATTCCATAAACTGTGCAGCTCGCCGCCGCCGCCGCCGCCGCCGCCGCTCGGAACCGCTGTTTTGCTCTGACCGCAGTACCAGCCTCAGGCACCACAACACAATTTGGAAACAATGTGACGGAAATGTTTAATCTGCTCGGCCCATCTGTGCTGCGCATTTCCCCAGCTCTCCCTGAGAGAGGCGCCTTGAATCTCCACATTGCCTTTAATATTCTCCTAAATCACCTCCCCACTGCACTTCAAGGGCCATTGCTACAATATCACAGGTTCATCTAAAGTGCAATGGGGAGGGGGCTGGGGGGGAGGCGCAGGCTGGGATATTTTTTATTTTAAAATAATTTCCAGAGATGGTCTTTTCTGCTTCCTTTAAAAAAAAAGGAGAAAAGTTATTCTACTGTTGCCGTAAGGTTATTGAGGTTGTTTGGTGCAAAACAGGGTAGGACAGAGCGGGATCATTCTCCAAAGAATTAGTTTTATTCATCTCGATTCCCTCGGCTGGACGTGGGAGGGGGCGAGCAGATGCTCGTTGCCTCTTAGCGCTCTTTCTTGCACCTTGCGAGGGGGATGTGTTCATTTGGGGCTGGTGCCTTTCTGCTTTACGCTGTCTGCATCGGGTATAGGCTGACCCTGCCCTATTCTAAACAAAGCCGTGTTGCCAGGACAGGTACACTTTTAGTCTCCGGCCAACACGCCCACATCGGAAAGGGACACTGTCTGTATTATTTATTTTAGCTTAAAGTCTTAGGTTTTTCCCTCTTTCAGTACAGACGTTGAGTGTCAGGTTTCTGCTCCCTTTCCCCCACTTGATTTTTGCCACATTCTGTGATTTGGGGTTAGACTACAGGAAGGAAGCTTGGGGTAGGTTTCGGAGACGACAAGTTGCCATGTTCCAGACCTTAGACAAATGGGAGAGAGTCGCACATCAAGAAAATTAGGATTCCTTTTGCTTTGTGAATTAAAGAAATGAATAATTTAATCCTCGAGATTGTTCCGGCGAGGGAAAGGCAACGTCCCAGTTGCGGAGCCCTACAGCCTGTCGGTGTGTTACATCATCTGCACACATAGGCGTTTCCATGACAACCGCTTATAGCTTCATTTCCTGGATCCCTCTAGGGGGTGTCACAGCCAGATCCACCTGCTTTTCACCCTACCCTCGGTGGGGTCATGGTAAGGTCGCCAGAATAAATGAACGCGGGTACTAATGATCTGTTTACTGCTGTTTATGCTCTGTGTGTGTCAGGGGCACGCACATTTAGAGAGCTCATTATGGTTGCAATTAGAATGCACCATCGCTAGATATTTAACTCCTTTTTCTTTTAAATTAGCATTTTAATAACATTCTTAGAGCAGAGAAACAAAATGACCATTTTTCACGGACAAACTTCTAGCTGTAGGTGCAACTTTAATGGCAAAGTTGTGAAGGGGAAAGAAGGGAGAGAGAAAAAAAAAAAAGGCCATTTTTACTACTTTCACCCTCCTTCTTACCAAAAGGATATTTTTATTTGCTTTCTAACACACTCAATTTCCTAAATTTGTTTTGAATCCAATTATTTTGGGTGGTTTAAAGTACCGTACTCTTGTTGGACGGAAATTAGCAGCGATTGAAATTAACTTTCTATGTGACCTGTGAAAGGGGCTAAAATAATTACAAGTGTGTACGAGAAACCTTTTCTCCAAAAGAACCCAGCAGCAGGATTGGGCTGTGGTCAACTGATACCATTGCTGGGATATCTTCATACAATAACTGCAGGGGCTGTTTTCTTTAAAACGGTCATTGCAATGTTGTTTCTATTTTATAATCCTTAGGATTATTTTCTGGAGGAGCAGCGATGACAAAAACATCATTAGAGACAGGATAAATATTAAGCAGAAAGAAGGAAAATAACACCACATCATTCACCATTTAAAAATGGCACGATCTCGGAATATCGAAAAGCAAGAGAGATGGAACAGGGAAGATCCCGTGTGGAAGACCCCGTGGGTCAGGGTGTTCCTTAAGGCGTTGCTTTTTCGGAACCAGCCAGCACCTTTGCCAGGGGTTTACAGATGCTCTGTTTGCGGGAAGCACAGTGAAAAATACGCATTTGAATGTTTCGATTATCTTTCGCGGTCCATTCCATTTTCATTATTTATTTCCTATAAACCGGGACCTTGCTGAACATAATTCTGCAGACAAGGAGCTGGATGGGACAGCCGATGGGAACGAGGAGATAGATGTGGGTGCGTGTGAGATAGATGCTATGCGTTTATGAAAAAGAGCTGTCTGCCTGCATGCGAACATCCCCCAAGCAGAAGCCGTAGCTGGTATTTATGGGTGAGGAAAAGAGTGTAAGGAAGATCGTATGGGGACAAGCACGCGAGCCTGAAAGGGGTTTGCTTTCTTTCCCATCCTCTTGGAATCCACACCCAGGTTCCCTTAAGATGTCCCGTGCTCGAGCTCCTGCGATACCTCACAAGCCTTTCCATGACAACAGACGGGGGATTTCACAGTTAGAAGACTCAGGAGGTCA
>PVJC01037760.1:0-17057 GCA_004026665.1 Murina feae
TAAGATGCCCCACTCCTGATTTTTCTGGCAGGCTGGAGGAAGGAGAGGCAGGAAAGAACTGAAGGTGGTAGGAGGGGTTGTTCTAAAAACTATCTCTTGCAGTGAAAAGAGTGGTGGAGAAAATTGGCCCTTGGTTTCATCTTCAGTATGTTTGCTGAAGGTGGTGGCCACACCTCCCAATTTTTCCCTTTTTTGTTAACAGCTTTTTTAGAGCAAAACAGGGACAGGCCAGCATATGCCTTCTGGTCACTCCCCTGGGAGGAACCAAACAGTCAGAGGAAGGTGGGAGGCAGCAAGGAGGCAGCTGGAGCCATGGTGTGCCGTCTGTCATCCTGCTCACCACCCCACCTTCCCACTTTGGTCTGGCTTCCTGCTGCTCTGCAGTCAGCATAGCCTCCAGGTTCTATGGAACACGTACCCTCCTGAAAATACATATAATTTTCTAACAGCTGAGGCCCCCTGTTTTTTTTGTTGTGTTTTTTTTTTTACCCCAGGAGCTAGAAACTATAAAACATTTCCCAGGTCTCTCCTCTCTGAGTTAAATTAAGTTTTTGCACTTATGCTTTTCATTTTTGGCCTTTTGATTTAAATATTTTTCTCTGGAGGGAACACTCGCAAAGCAAAGGTAAGCAAGCAAGTCCTGAATCCTTTCTTCCTGACAGGTTTGTCAGGCTGGAGAGCAGTTTTCCAGACCTGGATTTATTCTGAGTTCTGTCTGAGCAATGGCCCAGCTGGGCCACCAGCATGGAACCCTTTCTTTCTCAAGGACTACAGATCAAGGACTGTAGATGAGTTCTAGGTCATCAGGGTTTTCTTGGAAAGAAAAAGGTCTAGTATTTCTATCAGATTTTCCTTTTTTCTAGTCTCTTCCTCCTCTTTGTTCCCT
Organism: Murina feae; assembly: GCA_004026665.1. Taxonomy (NCBI): domain Eukaryota; kingdom Metazoa; phylum Chordata; class Mammalia; order Chiroptera; family Vespertilionidae; genus Murina; species Murina feae. The sequence continues at coordinate 887 of PVJC01037760.1, forward strand.
TCATCCCTATCGTGATGAAATAATATAGTAAAGTGGTTTCATAAACCATATTCACTCTAAAACTTTGGGAGATGATGCTGGCAATGATGATGATGACTTTCATGATTTATTTTTCTGGATCAAATTCTTTGGGTCCTCTTAAAAAGGTACCATACTGGGAGTCCAATGAGCCTTTGAACAATGAAAGCAAATTATAGGGTGGCTCTTGACGTAGAAAGTCCTTTTGCTTTGTGCAACCATGAGCATCTTTCCTAACTGACTGCAAAAGTGTCTAAAAGACTATGGGTCATTGTATTCCAGGAGCCAATGGCTTGGCCAATCCTCGTGATTTCTTGATACCTGTTGCCTGGTATGAAGATCGCCAAGTGCCAGGTGGTTACACTGTGATTAATAAATACCAGGGAAAGCTGTTTGCTGCCAAACAGGTAAAGAGGGTCAGTAGGCAATGGAGGGAATGAGCACCTACTGATTGCCAAGGCCAGTGTTAAATATACATACGATATTTCTTCATTTTTACACTACTAATATATTACAAATAAAATATGATTTGCCTTATTTATAGCCATGAAAACAAGCCAAATAGTGACAAATAATTTACCAAATGTTGTGGTATATGCTAGAACAATATCTGTTGCTCATGCTCCTTCCATTCACCAAGAAATGAAAATCATGGGGATATAAATGGTGGGGAAAACATAATGTACAGACAGGGTAATATGTTCTAAAAGGAAAATACGTTAATAGGCAGATCATCCAAGATTTATATTCATCAATGGCCACCATATTTCAAATACTAACAATAACCATACAAAACAAGTGGAACTCAGTTATTAGCTTGATTTATTTTGTACCACCAGCCTGGTAAACTCAAAAGATAAACAAAGGCACAGATAATAATAAAAATATTAATTGTCAATCGCTGTGTCTCTCACATCTATGTTTCTCTCTCTATCCCTTCCTTCATCTCTAAAATCAATAAAAATAAATAAATGATAACAATTGTAACAATATGTATTTTATAATATAACATACTGATATTAGTATATATTTTACACAGCATATAGTATATAATTAGCATATTATATTATTACTTAATATACTAAATATATATATTAGCCTAAAGTGACCATATAATAAACATAAGCCAAAGATCTCTTCTGTCTACCATTATTTGTTTGCTTTATTTTTGCCCATTTGACTTATTGCTTACATTTTGTGAAGGCATATTATTGGACAACATCTAGAAGCTATGCTAACCAGCAGAGACCAACTAGTTTGGCTATTAAAACTAACCCCTGAGGGCTAATGGTTACCTTCACTGATACATTGTCACCCTCTTATTCTCTGGGTGTTTTAGAGACCATTTGCATCAGAAATTATCAGAGAGGCTTCTTTAAAACGCAAAAACGATGACATCTGGGGATGGGATATGGAAATCTATATTCATTTTAAGCATCTTCTCCCTATTATTGTTGACATACAATTGATAAAGAACCATCATTCTAGAGGCAACCAGCAGCCCCAATGGTTTACACTTTCTAAGTGGACCCTATGCTGGCTATTCTCTGTGTGAGCTCCCACTGATCCATTCTCCCTTCGCTGCCATGATCTGGGCCCTGGGAGCTTGACCTACATGGACTGTATCACCCAGGCTTCCTAGCCAGCTGGCTTTTGGTTGGGTTCAACTAGTAAGAGGTCCTCGCAGGAAATTGGAAGGCAGTTGGTTTTTCCTCTGTTTGTTTTTAATTTATCTTTATTGTTGGAAGTATTACAGATGTCCTCCTCCCCCCCCCCCCGCCCCACCCCCTGACCTTCTGAACGTTGAAGTCTTTCTTCCCTCTGCTTCCTACTTCTTGTGTCTGCATCCCTTCACAATCTCCGTTCATGTTGGGTAGCCCCAGGGGTATGCTGGGGCCAGTTCATACTGGTTTGCCACCTCTTCCCAGCTTTGTGCTTAGTAACAACACATCAGTCACTCAGAAATGGTCATGGTGAGAGTATTTACACCCCAGAAATCATAAAATGCTATCAATCCGAATTTTTAAATTTTTTCCAAGATTGCTGGTTGTAAAGTATCAGCACACCACTGGGCAGCCCCTTGTTTATGGTTTTTAGCTCTTGCTGGAGTCCTGTAACACTTCCTTCCCATACACCACAGGTCTAGGAGTGGCAATGTCTTCCCACAATTCCTAGGCTCAGATACCACACCACCCATCTCTAATCAGTTCACTTAACGCTAGCCACACTCTGTGAGTAGTCTCTCCAGTGGTCTTTAGAACATTCTGAATTGGATGCTGTTTCCAGCATCCAAGACCCATATCTACAGTGGCGCTACCTTCCTATAATAGAACACCAATCCTCTCCCACCCCAGGGCAGGCTCAAGAAGCATCACCTTAGGTTTGCTCTGAAAACTCAAGTCCTTGGGGCTGGAGCTGCTAGAGACCCTCTCTCCCTCCTGCACTCACCACCCAGGCACTGTGTCTACCGGGTACTCCTCTGGACATCAATTACCTGGAGAACAGTCACAGCAAGTGCCTGCCCTTCACACAGGAAACCCAGAGGGTAGCCCAGATGGTCTGAGAATTGCTGGCATCCACAGATTCTCACAATTGCATTAAACATTGTTGAAAAGGCACTACTTGGAGAATGTGCTGTGCTTCTGTTGCTGCACATGTGCCCAGAGGCAGCTGCAGTTATAAACTAAAAAAGTGGGGTTAGTGGCTGAACGAGGGATAGTTGGAGAGTATGTGAAGCAACCACAGAATGATACAGGGTTATGCTTCTCCCAAAGGATGGTATTATTAAATAATGAGAACAAAATCAAATCCAAAAAGAGAGAGTGATGCCAAGTACAAAAGCATTAAGTGCTAAGATAACCTGTTCTGCTTCTTTTGCAACCAGAATGTCTCCCCGTTCAATGTCGTGGCCTGGCACGGGAACTACACCCCCTACAAGTACAACTTGGAGAACTTCATGGTCATTAACGCGGTGGCCTACGACCACGCAGTAAGTCTGACCCCTGGGAGGGCCTTGGAGAAGGGGGACCCCTTGGGTGAGAGGGGTTTACAGCAGGCCCCTACATTCACAGATTTCACATGTCCAGCGTCACCCTAGGGAGCCTGAAATACAATCATTTGTCATTGTGCTCACAGGAATCTCAATCGCCTGCAGCCAGGCTTTGGTGAAGGAGTAAATAACAAAGATAGTGAGGAAGCCAGGCCAAGACGCCCAACCTGTGAACACAGCTCTGTTCTCAATACAGTTGTCACAGTAGATGACTGAAAGCTGATTTTTTTCATGGAAAGTTTATCCCCAAAGGAAAACCAACTGCTAGTGTCAGTGGTGGAGTGATAAGAAAGGAACATTTCTGGACTTGGGAAGTTCTCTGTCCTGCTCACAAATACCAAGAGTTGATTTGCTTTGGCTGCCTACTCCAGGGTCCCCACTCCTGGATGTTTCCAGCAGCAATGGAGCCGATGGCTCTCTTAAAAAGTTACTCATAATGTTTAGTGCTTGAATTCAAACCAAGGAAATTCTAGACTAAGAACTCCGTCATATTTTTCACTCAATTAAGGGGCCACAAATAGGCCCCAGGTCTACAGTGCAGGTCCCTGAGGCCCCACATTCTTGATAAAGTACTAGTCCTGGGGGAAAGTTCAGTTTGCAGCCTCGTTCATAATACATTAACTTAATTCACAAGCTGGAGAGATAATTAGAGCAGAAGGGAGAGAACCAAAAACAGAAGAAAGATTACTCTGAGCCAGTGCAGCTTATCCTGGGGACGGAGGGGGGGGAACGGGGGAGAAGATACAAATTGACCTTTCTGAACGGCAGCAACTCTGAATAAAACCAAAGAAAAAAGAAAATGAGACATTACGCCCCCCCCAAAAAAAAAATGAAAAAGGATCCTGCGACACTGATGAAGCTTTATTTGAGCCTCGCCACCTTTCTCATGGCAGATGAAGAAGTGTTAACTCTCACAGCAATAAGCGTTGGTGTTTGACTTGCTGCTGTAGTTACTTTTCCAAAATTCAGATCCGATCGTTCTACCATTGCATTAAGCAACCCTTTGCAGGCTCCCTGTGGTTTAGGATTAAGTCTGAGCTCTGAAGTGTGGTATTGAGGCTCTTCACCATCTGGCCATGGACTTGTTTTCCAGGGCCACCTCTTGCCCCTCTCCCCTCTTAATAAAACCTGTGTGCATTTTTACACTTTTCCTGTTTTCTGTGCTTACAATACCTTTTCCTTTCTTTCTCTCCTTCCTCCTTCATTTCTTCCTCTTTCTTCTCTCTCTTTCTTTCTCCTTCCATTCTTCAGCACTGATCTCAAATGTCACTTCCTCTTTGAAGCCTTCCCTGATCCTCTCAAATAGAGGCAGGACTCCTTCCTCTGTACTCCCTCTGTACTCTATTTATAAAGTTAGATTGCCCTTGGCACCTTGCTGTATTAGTTATTCGTGCACCTGTTTTATTACTCCTTTAGTCACCTACCCCACCCTTCCACCAATAATGCTAAAGGGGCAGGGACTAGATCTTAAGCATCTCTGAATGGCATCTGAAAGCAAATATGATCCCTGATTTCAATTAAACTGAACCTCAACCTTTTCACTGAAGGATTGTACAATTCTTCTAAAATTATAATAGTGTCCCTCAACCTACTCCCCTCTGCACTATCACCACCCAAACTAGTGATGTACGTGGTGTGTTTTAAATCTGAGAGTCAAACAAGGGTCCGAAAGCAATAAGGATACCATATGGAGTCTCTGTAACTCCTACCCCCACCCCTCCCAAAAGAAGCGGATCCTACATTTGTACCAAAGCTTGGATATTTTATTTTATCTCCACCTTACTCTGAGCATCCCTTCTGCCCAGAGCTCTGTGGTACAGCACAGCTATGATCACCCTGACTTCAGGCTGGGAAGCAGGCGCCACTGGTCCTCAGGCCCACCGGGTAGTACTTACATGAAATGGGCTGAGCAAGTGAAAAAGCAGCTCAGAATCCTCCTAGTTAGTGTTAATTCATTTTGCTTCCAGCACAGCAAGAGGGGAAGGTCGGATGAGTGACTACTGCGCCTTGATGGCAAGCCCAGACTTCTCAGCCTGGCCTGTGTGGTTTAATCAGAAATTAGAGTGCCCCTCAAAACCCCTTCCTATGTGGCAGCATGTGTGTCATCACCCGGTCACTCCCTTTCCTCCTGTGCTCAGCCTTTCCTTGTGCGTTTGCAGGACCCGTCCATTTTCACAGTGTTGACGGCCAAGTCTCTCCGCCCTGGAGTGGCCATCGCTGATTTTGTCATCTTCCCACCTCGATGGGGGGTCGCTGATAAGACCTTCAGGCCTCCTTATTACCACAGTAAGTCTCTCTTTCGCCAAGTCACATTTGGGAACCAAAGAGACAGCAAAGCAGTGAGCATTGCCCATTGGGAATGCTGCCTGAGGTGTTCCTGGGTGCCCTGCGCTGGCTGGAGTCCAGGACCCTGCCTCCTGAGGCCTTTAGCTGCTTAAATAGCACAACTTCCCCGTGAGATGGCAGCGATGTGTGGACCCTGAGGAGGAAACACTTCGTAAAGCCTAAGCCCAGTTCCCCTGGCCCTGAAGAGAGGTAGAACGGTTGATGAAGTGTGAAGCAAGAAGTTCTTTACATTCAGATGCTTTTTGCAGGGAGTGGGGGGTGGGGGGAGGGAGAATTTGTTGTTTTGAGAAACCTCATTACCTAAATCTGATGCAAGAACCAGTAAAATGTGCCTTCTCGAATTATTTCGTCCAGGTAGAGCAGACTACAGTCCACACTAGGGGAGGAGCCCTATTCTGGAAGCAGTTTCTGCAAAGCATTTGTTGCCTAAAAGAGAACTTATAAAATCTATCATTTTTATTTTATTAATATTCTTATTGCTAACAGCTAACAATTATTGACTGTGTTCTATGGCTCTGTTATTAGTTAAAAAAAAAAATTAATTAACTCATGCCCTGACCAATTTGGCTCAGTGGATAGAGTGTTGGCCTGGGGACTGAAAGGTCCCAGGTTCGATTCCGGTCAAGGGCATGTACCTTGGTTGCGGGCACATCCCCAGTGGGAGGTGTGCAGGAGGCAGCTGATCGATGTTTCTCTCTCATCGATGTTTCTAGCTCTCTATCCCTCTCCCTTCCTCTCTGTAAAAAATGAACAAAATATATATTTCAAAAATATATTAACTCAGTTAATTCTCATAACAGTTGTCAGAGATAAGTAGCATCATTATCCCCTTTGTTTTCAGAGGATGGAACTGAGACAAGAAGAATTAGGTACTTGCTCAAGGCCTCACAGCTAGTCAAGTGGTGGAATCAGGATTGAATTGCAGGCTATCTGATGCCAGGGCAGATGCTCATGACCACTAACCCATGTGCCTGGCACAGGGCTGGTACATGATATGCATGTAATAGATATTTGCTCAGTAAGGGAATGCATCACCAAGTACTTCATGGCTGTTCTTAACGAGACTGTCATTTTTAATTGTGAAGTAGCTAGCTGTAAATTCAACCTAAAGGTCAATGTACAATTCCACTTCCTGGAGATTGCATTTTGTACATAGAATTCTAGAAAAAATTCTGAGCAGGAACATTCTTTTGTTATTGTTGTTGTTTTTGTTAATCCTCACCTGAGGAAATTTTTTCCATTGATTTTTATAGAGAGTGGAAGGGAGGGGAAGATACACAGAGAGAGGAACATCCATGTGAGAAAGATACATTGATTGGTTACCTGCCACAGACCAGGGCCAGGGCCTGAGCCTGAAACGGAAGTACACATATGTGCCCTTGACCGGAATTGAACCTGAGACCCTTCAGTCTGTGGGCTGACTCTCCAACCACTGAGCAGGAACATTCTTAAAAACAAACCTCCTTCCCCAGTTATCCTCAGGGCCTTCTGTCTATATGAGGCCCCTTTCTGTAGTACCAGCTCCCAAGATGACAGGGCAACAGGATAGAACGGTGCACTGAGTGGGGCAATTTAGGCATTTGCAGAGGCCCTCAGAGTGTAAGGCCACTTCATGGTCAAACCTCAGCACATTTTCAGGTGACCCCATTATGCCTGAGAAAAGGATTCAATTAGTTACCATTGCAAAGACACCAGATATTTTTGAACAAAGTTGTAATAAACTATGTCCTTTCTGAAGAGTGTCAAGCCCATAACAGGCCCGAACTGTCTTTCTGAAAATTCATCTCCAGAGGCCCTGTTGTCAAGGAGCGAGAGCAGCTCTGGCCTAGAGCCTGTACCTCACACGCTAGTCCTTGGTAACTCCCCATTTCACACGGTTCTTGTATTGAGATTGCCTGAGGTAATGGTTCTCAACGCTAGCAGGTTCTCAGTGTTCGTCAGGCTATAAGAGGACTTATTGAAACACACATTCCTGGGCCCCTCCCTCAGGTTTTTCTGATTGGGTATGTCTAGGGTACAACAATTTACATGGATCACAAGTTCCCACGTGAAGCTGATGCTACTGTTCCAGGGACCATAGTTGTTCAATGTTTATTCCCAGGGCCCATTCCCAGAGAGGTTAATTAGTTGGTTTTGAGGAGGAACCTCAGTCTGCACATGCACTAGCCAGTCAGGAGATTCTGAGGCAGGAGGTGTGCAGGTCCATGTTGAGAAACAGCAGCCTCGGGCTGTCTCCACGCCCAGGGCGAGGGACAGCAGAACAGTCTGACTCAGGCAAGTCTGCTACCTACCTGTGCCACACCTTCAACCTTCAATTTTGGTTTGTAGCTCAGATTGCCTGAAACAAAATAGCCTTGTGAAATTCTTCTTATAATTCTTTAAAAGACTCTCAAGTAAATTGGGCCCTGGATAGATAGATCTCCAGAAAGTATGGTTGACCCAAGTTAGTTGGAAAAACCATAGAACCCCAAGTTAGACATTATTTTTCACTAGAGATTTTTAGGACATTGCTTTAGTAATCATCACAACCATGCTACTTTGATGTGACTTTATAGGAGAAGTATTTGTGTAGAAATATTGCAACCGGTCATCTTAATGCACCTTGGTCAACTTGGTTTCAGCCTTAATCAGAAAGACAAGGTCTACCTCCTACTGTCCTTTGAAATATAGAAAATGATAGAGAAATGTCATCACCAAACTCATTGGCACCTAAATTAGTATTCAGAGCAAAGCTGAATTCTGTCTTGCTCTCTTCTTGAAATTAGGCCGTGACGGTGACCCTGAATACACACACTGGAGTGAGGAGTGACAGTATGTTTAAATCATGAGCAGAACTGCTTTTTAAAAAGCATAAAGACTTTATGCTTATAGTCGGATCTTTTCTTCTATGTCTGCTTCATGGAGAAACAAGTGGAGCTATGACTGGGTCTTACCTCTTCTGCAGGGCCTGTAGCAGCATTGTGTTGTCTGGGCAGGGACGGTATGGCTGCTTGGTCAATTACAGAATCATTTTGGCACTTGGTTATATTTCACATGCAAGGAAAGGGGTTGGGCATTTATAATGTCAAATGTTCGGCTGCGCAAGAGTTGCCACTGCCATATCTCTCTACTCTGTTCACCGTTTGTACTCTTAGCACTCTCTTGGGACAGACTGTGAGTAATTTTAGACAGGCTATTTCTTATTCATTTCCATCAGTACTTAGCACAAGTGTCCAATTATATATATTGGATGGGTGGATAGACAGATGGAATGGGTGAGACATGAACAGATGAATGGATGAATGGGTAGGTGGGTGGATGAATGGAAAGGCACTTAAATTTACTCAGGTGTTATATTTCTTTAATTCTTGCTCTAAATGTGCTGCTATCCTAATAAAAAGCTTCATTTCAATAGAAACCTACTTTTGTGCAAAATTTGAAAAAAAATCACCATATTCCCACTCTTTCAAAAGTGACTTCAGAAAACACAACTAGGACCAGTGTATTTAATTTATGCGAAACCAAATTTCCATTTAATATGAGAGAAGCTTTTAACACTCTAAGCTTTGTTGAGTAGAGCACTTACATAGTTTAGAGCTCAGTAGCTTTGTTGAGTAGAGAGCTTCCGTGCACAGGAGGCATGCAGGCTGAGCACAGAAGATGATCTGTCAGGAATGATGTAGAAAATTCTTCTGTGTTGAATAGAAGTAAGGATTCCTTCCAATTTTAAGATTTTAGAATTCTAGGAGGATAATGTCAATGGAAATAGAAAAGGATGAATCTAATGGCCATTTTTAAGATTGAAAGAATGATATCAGATTCAGATATAGAAGATAATATTTGATAGAATAGAGCATTTGTGGACTGGGTTTTACAAATACTAAGATCCTTTTACACAGGTTATCATTTGATAATGAAATGTAAGTCCAGAGTTCTTTCCATTGCATCACCCTTTCTCTCTCTCTCTCTCTCTCTCTCTCTCTCTCTCTCTCTCTCTCTCTCTTCAGTGTTCTAGATCGGGAACTAGAAATACGGTAATATATGTGTTACTATGGGGTTATTTGGGAAGCAACTCAGATCATAAAAGAAGATCGTTTTGATATGAGGCTTGTAAGCCTAAATGCAAGAGTACATCCACTTTTTATTACAATGTACATTTTATTTTTTTATTTTATTATTATTATTATTGCTTAAAGTATTACAACAAGTGATAGATAGGTCTTCATTTTTTCCTTGTACATTTTAATTATTATTAGAATTCTTGATGGGACTCCGCTTTCCTTTAGATCTAGTCTACTTCCTTTCAGGCAGTGGAATACAAGATCTCTGCTAATCCACATGGCCAGGAGGGAGTAGGGCTCTGCCTACAAGAATTCCTCACTAATGAATGTTTTGTGTTAGTTCCTTTTCGGTCTGTATTCTTTATTAATCTCACAAATGTATCAGATCCTCCTGTCTTCTTGTCATTCTGTGGAAGCAATGTTTGAAGGGTCTTAATGTTTATGGGTCTGCTTTGGATAATAAAAATAATACTGCTTCCACATTCCCAGGGAACTGCATGAGTGAATTCATGGGGCTCATCAAAGGTCATTATGAGGCAAAGGAAGGTGGGTTCCTGCCAGGAGGAGGCAGCCTGCACAGCATCATGACTCCCCACGGGCCCGATGCCGAGTGCTTTGAGAAGGCCAGCAAAGCCAAACTGGTACCTGAGAGGATTGCTGATGGCACCATGGTAAGCAAGTTAAATGCCAGGCCCTGGTGGCCTCTGGACTCCCCAGTCTTGTTGAGAGAGGTGTCTACTTTTTTTATTTCTCCAAAATCACAGAGGAGGAGTCAGGAGGAGAGGAGAGTGTGTGTCTGTGTGCCTTTCCCATGTGCATATGCATGCAACCCACTGTGTGTATACTAGACTCCCAATACCATGAGGGTTGAAAGAACTTTGGACTTGGAGTCAGGCCTGGGTTCAAATCCTAGCTCTTTTTTAAAAAGATTTTTTCTTTATTGATTAAGGTATTACATATATGTCCTTATCCCCCCCCCACGGCCCCCACACCCCAAATCCTATCTCTTAGTTCCTGTGTGACCTTGAGTAAGTCACTTAACTTCTCTGCTTCATTTCCCCCATCTGTAAAATGGGTATGGTAGCCAACACAGCAGGTGGCTATAATTTAACTTTAAAGACTGTCCAACACTGTTCAAATATGAGGGTGTATATTTAACACTGTGGGAAGGATCTGTCCTTATCTGCGTACATCCCTGCATATGGTTGCTTGTCTCAGAATCGCCTCCTGCTTGTGATGTACTCCTCTAAGGCCACAGCAGCAGAAGATGCAGATGTCACCTTCAGCCGGATTCTCAAGCCAAGGAGGGTCAGGGCTGTGAGCACCAGTTCTCTGCTGTTTTCTCATTTTCTGTTGCTCTCCTTTGGCATGGGATGAAACTGATGGGATTTAAAACCTGTTTTGTATTCCTCTTGAGTCCGGCTGTAAACATTGAGGCTGAACACAATTGCAGGCGGCTGCGGTTCTTGATTTTATTTTATTTTTGTATTCTTGGAGGTAGAGTTTATGGACCACAAGGAGTAATTTTATGCTAAATCATACACACATTTGCATTGTCCTCTTCAACAAATGCTTTCAATGCTCCTTGGCTTTAAAATCAATAGCACAGACCCACCTGACTCCATGCCCAATTTGCAAACTACCTAAGCAGGGAGCTTTATCTATCCCTCTGTCCAGTGCAGTTTGCTTTTAGTCCCAATCCCGGGCCCGAGTTGGTGCAGCTGGTCTGCGGGAGGAGCTCTGCTGCCCCTTGTAAGGATCTCTGTGGGTTTATGTACACCCCTGCTTCTCCATGAGGCATGGTCTGAGGATATCAGTTACGCCTTTGCCTCTGAAGCTCTTAAGGGGAGAAAACAGGCCACTCCAGGGTTACCATTCAATAAACTTTGGGGTAGTCAGTGTTACCAGGGAGCAGTGTTCTGTACCAATGAGGCCTGGGACAGGGCTGCTTTTATGAGAACCTGGCTAGGGCTCGGAGCACAGATGAGAAAGTACTCTCCTACGAGGGGGCCACATGAGCTAGGAGGCCTGGGTAGCCAGGAAGCCCAGACTGCCTGGTGGGAGAGGGCCCAACACCTTATGTAGACCTAACTTTGGGCCTCCCTCACTATTTCTCATTGTATAATTTGGACGCAGGCCCATCTATATGCCTCATCTTTATTCCAGTTTGGAATAAATTAACTTTATGCAATACTGTGTTCATAGCTCAGTGGGGCTGGGGTTTTGTTACTCTAGGCAGACAGCAAGGCTCCTAAGAAGCAGTCAGCCAAGAGACAACAATAATAATGGCCATGATAACAACCCTTATATAATAGTGCTTTATACCGTGTAAGGCACTTCCACATAATCTCATCCCATCTTCACATCAAGCCTGCCCGGGAAGTCAGGCAAGGACAATCATCTCCATTGTTTTAGGCAAAAAAAGAAAAAGAAAAAGAAGTTAATGTATATTGGACACCAAACAGTAACGTGGGGCACAGAGAATTTTTAGTTCCTTTTTGCCCATCTATATTTTTGAAGTTTCTAATAGTGTAAGCACGTAAGAATTGTAGGATCTTATTTTTTTTTGTTGTTTTTTATTATTTTAAGAAGCCACAGAGAGTAGAAAATTCAGCCATCGGTGAAACTGGAATGTCTACATGCACAGAGCACGTCCATGTTCTGACTGTGGTGACAAAACCCTCCTGTACACACAGGACATCCACCATTCATTCCCTTCTGGGATAAGGTTTCCAAAGGAACAACAGTCATTCCTGCCTCCTACTTCTCTTCTCCTCGCTCTCCCTTTTGCTCCTTTTCTTTTTCTCAACTCATCTCTTGGTCAGAGTCCTGAAAAATAAAGGCTCAAATCCCAACTTTGCCATTGCTTGCTACCATCACTTCAGACAAGTCATTTCCCAGGGCTGAGCCTTAGTGTCCTCTGCAAAATGGGGAGTGTGGCCTCCCTCACACGGACATAACCACAGTCAATGACAGCCTCTGAGAGGGTGAATATTACTAGGACTCTCCCACCTCTGCCCTTGGATCTAGCAAATTCAGCTCCATAATGCTACAAGGACAATGTGAGGCTTATGTGTCCAATTTCATTTTATGAAATGAAACTGGAGGCACTGAGAAGTTCAAGGCCTTCTGTACGCTATCACCCACTGAGGATTGTAGTGTTACAGAATGTACCAGGCCACTGAAAAATACACAGGAGTAACGGGGGCACAGGAAAAACCCATTTATTTCTAGATATTTCACATATACTGGACTCAGGGGAGACTGTTTCTCTCAAATCCTGAGTAAACCAATATGGAGAAAGCTTTTCCTTTCCAAGGTGACCAGATTTTAACATTGGTAAAGCGGGACACCATTGACCGCTTGGCCGCCGAAAACCGTATATTCCCTTCCCGTCCTCCCGCCATTCCCTAGTTTGTCGTGCATTCTTTCCAAAAATTGGGACTTTTTTTAAAATGATGCAGAACGCGAGACAAATTGTTAAAAATCGGGACTGTTCCACCAAAAGGGGGACGTCTGGTCACCTTACTTTATACCCCGTTGGTTTCTTTGTTCCCCAAATATGGATTATAGTTCTGGACCTTTTTCGGGCTTTGCAAAAAGTCCCATGTGCTCCACATGGAGGCAGTGAGACCATATCTTAAGGCCTAGCCTGGTGCCAGCACTGATAGCTTTGTCTGGGGATGGTTTATGGCCTCTCTAAAATGGGAGTAAACAGGTCTTGCAGGACCAGACAATTAAAGGGGCAGTGGGTAGACTATAGGCTAACAAGAATGTGCATTAGGTTAATGGCACAGATTGAGATTGCTAGTCCCCCCAAAATGTCTCATTTTCCCCATCAGTAGGGTCAGAGCCAGAAGCCAGGGCCTGGGCCTGCTCTTCACCCCATGCTAGTGTGTAAAACTTGCTATTCAGAGATTCGGCCTACTCACCCCTTGTCTCTTGACATCTAGTCAGATATGTTTTGCTATCTATCTCATCTCTTCTTTCTTGTCATTTCCTACAGGCATTTATGTTTGAATCTTCTCTAAGTATGGCCGTCACCAAGTGGGGTCTCAAGACCTCTCACTGTTTGGATGACAACTACTACAAGTGCTGGGAGCCTCTCAAGAGCCACTTCACCCCCAATTCCAGGAGCCCAGCAGGACCTAAGTGAGATGGGAGCATTGCTGCCTAGTTGAGAATGAATTTGTTTCCCTTAGAATCTGGTGGCTTCTGGCAGTATTGGGAGAGGGGGCGGGTTAAAATGGGAACTCACATTTTGATAGTCAAGTGACTGAGACATTGGTAGAAATAAATGTATTTGGAAAGTTCTATGGCTGTCAGCTTAATTACTCAATAAATACTTCTTGGTGTCGTGTGGAAGTGGCAATTGGTCCTAATCAGTACTTGATGAAGCAGACCTGTGGTGGTCAGGACTGAAGTCCATGCCATTGGACTGAGACCCCTTCGCGTGCACTTAGCCTGAGATTCTTTATTCTAGAAGCATGAGTCCAGGGCATCTGCCACAGAGCACAAGACCAAGCCTCAAGGAAGGACAGGCTAACATAAGGACCAGGAGTACAGGCTGAAGCCACGGCCCAGGTCCCAGGAGTCAGCTCAAGCATAGGGAAGCAAAGGGGGTCAGCAGAGCTTTAAGCATCTAGTGTCATCCTTAAACAAATGGGCAGACAGGGCAGCCACTGTCTAATCTTAGTCACATAGCAGCCAGTACAGTGATAATGGACAAGAAGCTCAGCCACTGAGAGTGAGCATCATTCACTGAGGGTTCCAACTGCCCTGATTTTCACAATGAAAGCCCCACATCCCAGAAAACCCTCAGACTTGGTCCAAGGAGGACAGTTAGTCACCCTACTATTCACACACCTATCAGCCCATTTGCTAACCATGCTTTGAGTCTTTACTATATGCCAGCTACAGAGTGAGATGCTGGGGATGAATGATTGGAAGGAAAGAAGTGAGCTCACAGTCTGGGGAGATCTGGGCCGAAGACAATCAAGGGCCGCTGTGCTCGAACAACAAAACAGGCAATGCTGTGTGGGAAAGCTGCTCCTAACAGCTCCTTCCACGGCCAGCACTCCCCAGAGCACTGGGCTGCCCAGAACTTTGAGCGGGTTAGATTCTCCTGGAGTGAGGAGACAGGCACATCAGAACAGAAAGGAATGGGAAGTGGCATTTAGTTCCGTGATTTTCGCACGTTTCCCCCATTTTGTTGCCATAGTAACAATGTTCATATGCTGCTACCAGATTTTTGTTCCGTGATGTGTAGTGAGAACCAGCCATGTGTCAGGGTCTAGGAACTAGGGTTGCCAGAGAAAATACAAGATGCCCAGTTAAATTGGAATTTCAAGTAAACCCTGAGTAATTGAGTATGTGCTTTGGACATACTCGTACTAAGGATTTATCTGAAATTTAAATTTAACTGGGAAGGCTGTGTTTTTATTTGCTCAGTCTGGCAAGCCCGTGAAGGATATGGTGGTCAAGCAGATAGACGTGTCCCTTACCATTACAGAGGTTGTGTTCTGCAAGAGAGGGAGACAGATGAAATAACATAAATACAAGCTGTGAAACATGCCGAGAAGAAAACAAACAGGAACTGAGTTGAGGAGTAACAGCTGGGATGGGGAGATCTTTCTTTAGAGAGGAAAGTCTTCAACGAAGAAGTGACATTTAGCCAGACCTGAAGGATAGGAAGGAACCAGTCATTGGAGGAGGAGGGTTGGGCTAGAGTGAGGTCAGGAGGAGGAGCATTCTAAGAAAAGGCCTTGTGGGTTCAAGAAACTTAAAGAAAAGTGGGTGTGGGGCCCCCAGAAGTGACCATTGTGATGGTGCAGGAAAAAGGCAACATTGTCCTGGACCAATGAGGCTGCAGCAAAGATCAAATTGATGGATTCCTGAATGTTAAGTGAGGACTTGATGTTGCTACATGTGCTACATGTGTCCAAGGTGGCAATTCTGCTAATCACCCCCTATTAGCTTCCTTCCCTCCCACTTCCCCACTCTCCCTGGGCTCATCTCCCAAATAACCCCCACTAAGACGGCCACTGAGATATTTTATTCCCAATCTCAGCCTTTTCATAATGAGCTCTATCTAACCCGACCTTTATATATACCTAACCTCTCACCTATTTAGGTCCAGTTTGTCGTCTAGCCTTCGATTAGATATTATCAACTTCATAGAATTGCAGCAAAGCCTTCCTGGAGCTAAGGCAACGTTCTGGGCTTGCATCCATTTAGCATTGAAGCCCATGTACTTTCTCCCCGCTGCTGGCAGCAGCTCGTCAGCTGGAGACAATATTTCACCCAAGCCAGGCTGTTCACACTAATTAAAAAAAGATTTAGTTTTCTCCTGTTGTGCTTCAGATCAGGTAGAAAGATCTGTATCGTTTCCTTAATTCCCTATCCTCAAATATCGTTTCATTTGCTGTTTCCTTAAAACGATGAGATGCCACAGGAACCTAACTCTTGTTTATAGCAGTGAGCCTCTGATAACATTCGTTTCATTATTTGTCGTTTCACTTCAAGTCACAGAACCTATTGACAACATTAAGTGAGGACTTACTGTGCCTTCCTCTACCAGGCTCCCCAAGAAACATTATCTTTTTGCTTAGAAATAGAAAATCTCTTATAAAAAGGCACTCTGATTAGGTTTCCTCCTATGATAGGATGGTTTCTGCCAGATCCCCTTGGCATCTTTACATATTTTCCTGTTGGAGAG
>PVJC01037761.1:0-17046 GCA_004026665.1 Murina feae
GGGGGGGGCAAGGTCAGAGGTTGGGGTGGGAATTGGGAGGAGGGGAGCTATGGGGGAAAAAAGAGGAACAACTGTAATAATCTGAACAATAAAGATAAATTTAAAAAAAAGAAAGAAAAAAGAAATACATAACCTAAAAGTTAAAAAAAAACAAAAAACAAATTGGTTATAAATTCATAAATTTGGAACCTATGTTTGAAAAGGCACTATGATAAGTATGCTAAAATTGACCTTTGCAATATCATCAGGGAGAAGGATTTTTAAGTAGATTTAAAATGGAAACAAAGTTGTTTTAGAGGTATTTTAAGTTTTCCAAAAGTATAAAGTTTTCCAGCAATTTATATCATTTATAAAAAACAATGTTACCAGGCAATATTATTTGAAAACTGAAACAGTCACCTAACCAATATGTACTTGGCACCTTAACCAAATGAGATTGAAGAAAGTACCAGGGTTGTATGTCTTTCTAATATATTCTATATTCTGTAATTCAGACTAGCAGAGCTCTTACTTCTTTGAATTATCTGGGTTTTCAATATTAAAAAAAGATGCATTCTCCCACCCTAACACAACAAAATCTAAACACTGTGCTTTCAGACTTTATCTTCAGAGAGGAACTGTATTTTCTAAGTTAGATAAATGAACAAAACAAGTGGCCAAACTGGAAGCTAAGACACATTAAGGGTCAATATAGGATTAAGACTACACATCAATAAATATATAATGGAAAATTGATAAGTTAGAGAACAAATGGATTCTAGAATGTAAAGAGAATGATGAAGACAGCATTGAGTGACTTCAGTAAAACTGGAAAACCACGTTTTTTCATATAAAATTAGAGGCCCGGTGCACAAATTCATGCACATTGAAAATAAATTAATTAGAATATCTTAATATCACTATTTTCCCTTCTTCTATAATAGAAGTGTCAAACAAATTCACGATTGACAATGACAAACTGAAACACGTGTGTGTGTGATTGGCGCCAGTGAGAGCTTTATATGTATTGCGCATGCATGAGTCAACTTAGCCTTTTATAGATACAGAATAAACGTGCTAAATTAGACCTGCTTTCTGACGTAGCTAAGCTTTTCCCAGCCCAGTGAAGCACCCCAACTTCTCTTTCAGGTAATTGTCAGCAACACAGCAATAAATATCAACACGAAGCAGATTATTATTTTAGATCAAGCAGGGAGAACAAAGGGTAAAATATTTAACTGCAGCAGTGTTTGACTGTATTCTGTGCAGTGAGAAAACCTGAAGTCATTTTTAAGGTCCACCAGTTCTTACTTCTTTTCCGTTGGAACAAGTTTCTAAACTTTTTAAATCTCCATTTTCCAGCTAGTGAAGAGAAAATAGGATTCCACTGAGTCTCCATCTACCTACTCCAGAACTTCTGTGAGGATCAAATGAGATGAGGCATGGGGAAACACTTCACAGACATTTAGTTAAACCGTAAAATGCTTGCACTGGGCTATAAAGCAAGCTGTGTTTCTGGGCTGAAGAAACTCCAAGGAGGCTAGTTGCTAGGGAGAAGAAGCTGGGTGTTGCTACGTGATGTCATTACTGGGTGCCCACAGACGCTGATTCTGGGCTGGGCTGGGCTATGGACCACATTTTGCTGATGGGGTCTTGGCAGCGTTGGCTGTGATTTGGTGGGGTGTTGCTCTAGGGGGGTGGTGGGGCCTGTGTCCCATTTGAGGCAAGCCAAGTGTTGCTTTGTGGGCGCCAGGCCCACAGTGCTGTTTCTCTGTGCGCATCACCCCCTGATGGTCAGTGCACGTCATAGTGACTGGTCAGACGGTCAGACACTTAGCATATTAGCCTTTTATATGTATAGATGTGTTATAAAATCTATTCACTAGAAAGTTTTAAAATTGAATACATTTTCATGCATTTAAGTCAGAGATACAAATGTAAGAAGTCTAAGTGTTCCTCATGCACATGATTTTATGGCTGGTTCAGAAAGTTAACGTAAAGCTGCCCAAAGATAGAAAGCTTCTCCATAAATCTAAACACTGCTCCTGCCAGACATCCTGTAAAACTGGCTTTGGAAAATTTTACTGTGCACTTCCAATGGAAACCTGCCCTGGCTGGTTTGACTCGATGGATAAAGTGTTGGCCTGCAGACTGAGAGGTCCCAGGTTTGATTCCAGTCAAGGGCATGTACCTTGGTTGCAGGCACATCCCCAGTGGGAGGTGTGCAGGAGGCAGCTGATCAATGTTTCTCTCTCATCGATGTTTCTAGCTGTCTACCCCTCTCACTTCCTCTCTGTAAAAAAATCAATAAAATTAAAAAACAAACAAAAAAACATTCAAATGGAAACCTATTGTATAACTGAGGATGGATACAAATGGATCATGAAACAGGCTTTGTTTTTTTAAAAAAGTGTTGGTGATTATATTCCCAGTTTGCTAACTCCATATATATTATTTTTAATTGCTGTGTGGTACAACATACTTAATTTTTGAGGAAGATGTTCCATTCTATCAATCCTGGAGAATAAGGTGGCAGTGAGGACACCTGAAAGGTGACACTCGATTTCTTCACCTCCCACATTTCATTTGCTCTCTTCACACCTTTTGCTCTGTCCCTGATGGGAGCCTCTATTCCAAAATGAGGCTAAATTTCATGTTGTGAAATGCACAGGCAATGCCAAAATGACAGCCACCAATGTTCTGTTTCCAATAGAACATCCTTGAATTTGGAGAAAAAAAAATTAATTATGTTTCAAGTGGCTTTAGAAGGCTTAATAGACTACTAGTTGGTTTTACCATATCTTAATTCTAAAAATCTGTATATAATTTAAATGAAACATATTCATGTGTTTCTCACTAACTTGCCATTAAGCTTATTTTGTGAGCTCAATTTCATGCCTAAAAAATATTTAAAAGCTTCTTTAAATTTTTAAGCTTTTGCTAAGAGCAAGATATTGCAAACACACTATTAGAAACAGGCTGGCTTTTGATATCCCCAAACTAAAGGCTGTCAATAGGTATCTAATAATATTAGTACAGGAAATAGATGCTCCCATCTTCTTGAAAAGAAACAGCCTCTGTTTGCCACCTTGGAGGAGCATGCTGTACATTTATAATGTGAGAATGAAACTCTTATTCTGTGAGCGAGTTTCCCTTGTTTCTAAGTTAGGATATTCTAGGAGGGATTTTGCACCGTTGCCTTAGCTCCGTCTCATGTGCCTCCAGCAGATGTCCACAGCAATTGAGAGCAGCATGTGATTTTTCCATATAGTTGCGAGTTCCCAGAGAACAAACCAAAAATCACGCTGCATCTGCTTCGTTCGCACATGCACATTGTGTACTCTCTTGGAACTCCACCCACGTGCAGCTTGCTTCAGGCTTGGAAGCCTCCCGGGGCTGGAACTTCGCTCCATGTCTGGCGTAGCCACTGGTGCACATGACACTTAGGAGACCATCTATACAGTACTTCATAAATCGAGTCGAAAATCTGAGCCTTTGAAATTCATTTTTTTTTTTTAGTGAATTTCATCTTTATGTTTTCAATGTTATTTTATGGTAGTTGGAAGGGGCATTAACTTTCACGACCTCTTAAAAAGCCAAACAAGGCTCTTTATTAGGATCCCTATCCAAACACAGCCCTGTGAAAATTGCACAAGGCACTTAGAGCCTGAAGGTCACCGACTCCACTGACGGACAGTGTCTCTGTTTGGACAGGATGATGCCGGCTAACAAAACCATTGGCCACATTTGAATATGATGTTGACAATTTGTGAAAAGCCATTTGTCTTTAAAACAGCCTTGTGATTTGAGGCAAAAGGAGGTGTCATTGGCCAATTTGCTCACTGCGTTCAAGTTTGTTCTTTGAAGATCAGAATGGTTATTAAAATACAAAGAGAGACTTAGCAGATTCGGTGGTAGGAAGAGAACATTCTCAACTTTATCAGCAACAACAATGACAATAACAAGAAATAATGGCTAATGCCAACCGCATGTGTAGTGGGTATAATTAGAAAAGGTTAGACAAATAGAAATGAATGGTCATGTGGCAAAGTGTTGAAAGAAACAGCATGGGAAGAAGGTTGGACTAATAGACAAAAGACCCGGGTTCTAGCCATGATTACTCACACTCAGTGCCTCGTTTCCTCATGTTTAAAATGGAGTTGGTAACAGCAATGCCCAGATGCCCAGAACATTTAAAGGACTACATGAGATAAATATGCAACTTGCTACGCACTAGGCAAACCATATTTGGAAAGAATTGATGTCAATGGATATGGTTATTGACGTTGAGTAAGGACATTCAACTCAAGCAAATTATTTTCCTATCTTTTGGGTTTTTGTAAGATGATTTTGGGTCCATTGTAATTCCCTTAGAAAACCATTTTTACTTCTTCAATAACTAGAAGTTACCTTACTCTTCAACCTAATCATCTTACCAGGTTCCAAAAATAATACATCTATGTAACTAAACCACCGTATCCTAACTCCTTAGTGTCCAGAGGTGAGTAAACCCCCTTCCAGTTGTTTACTATCTAGTGGGAATCCATGGAATGTTAAAATTTTAAACCAACTCAGGATTTGGGAACTATGTTTTTAAAAAAATATATTTTATTGATTTTTTACAGAGAGGAAGGGAGAGGGATAGAGAGTTAGAAACATTGATGAGAGAGAAACATTGATCAGCTGCCTCCTGCACACTCCCCACTGGGGATGTGCCTGCAACCAAGGTACATGCCCTTGACCAGAATCGAACCTGGGACCCTTCAGTCCATAGGCTGATGCTCTATTCACTGAGCCAAACCAGTTAGGGCTGGGAACTATGTTTTAAAAATTTCTAATTATAACAGCCATACATGCTAAACAGTTTAGTTTTAGACTGTGAGATCAATAGTTAAGAGCATATTAATGATTCATAAGCCTCCTTTCTAGAGAAATCTAGGCTTGTAAAAGAGGCAGTTTAATTTAAAGGGATAGATTTTCCTGGCAATCCCATGTTTAATTTGATGAATTGAATATACTTTTATGTCTCCTATGAAACTGTGGTGTTTGCAGTTCAAGGATTCTGGATCACATATTGGTGATTTTATTATTTTCATTACTCCAAATACATATATTTAAGCCCTTTGGGTCTTAAACTAACTTTTAAAAAAAATTTAGTATTGCGCACACATTTTTAGTTAAGCAATAAACATCTGTCATCTGCCATTTATTAATATTAATTATAAATGGTCAGTGACTCATGGGATCCAAGTATAGCAGCTGAGACTTTTCTAAATCTGACCTCCTTAGAGTTTATATAAAAAGTGCTCAGAGTACTTCTCCTAAGCTCCTAGCCAAGTTAAGGCTGGTTTGCAGCATCGTATTTTAGATTATGCATTTAGCAATCAAAAAAGGAGACAGAAACGACAGAAATCCTGAAAAAAGTGTTGCATCAGGTATTAGGTGGGACAAAATAACAATGAACCATGTTCTTCAAAAATACATGAGTCATACATTAAACATAACTACAAGTTAAAGGTTACGTGTACAGTGTATGTATTAGAAATGTTACAAAATTCATGTCTCTTTTCCATAGAGTTGCTGCTACAGATGACCAGTGTTGAAGTGATATTTCCATAAATTAGTGTAAGTGAATACAAATTTGAGGAAAAAACCAAGAAAGCCCAGAATGTGAATACATCCCTAGAGAACTAGTGTTCACAGCTTCTTAGCTCTTGTCACCCTGAACATCCTTCAGCTGCAGCATAATAGACACTATGACGTCTGACAAAAACTCTGGATGATGCCTTAGGGGGCACATGGATATATCTCTTGAGATTCAAGCAATGTTCTTAAGAGAAACATATTGTACTTTACTGTAGTAAAGGGTTTATAGGAATATTAAGTTCAGGTTTTATGGGAATCTAATTGGGAAACATAAAAGAGATTTTATAAACCATCTTCTTTTTTAAAAGGTATTTTTTATTGTTTTTTTTTTTTGTTTTTAAGGTGAGAGAGGATGGAAGATAGAGAGAGAGAAACATCTATCACACAACCCCTACTGGGGATTGAGCCCTAGAACGGGAATCCAACACGGTGGCCTCTTGTGTATGGGTCGACATTCAACCACTGAGCCACACCGGCTGGGCTAAACCATCTTCTTTAATGTTTTCATATAGAGTACGCTAGCTAAGAGCTATTGGTGAGTTAGGCCTTACTTTAATACAAGCACTTACCTTTTTAAAATTATTTTGAAGTGCAGTAAAATGCACATAACATAAAACTTACCGTATTTTCCGGCGTATAAGACGACTGGGCATATAAGACAACCCTCAACTTTTGAGAAGATTTTCCTGGGTTAAAAAGTCCAGATGAAGACTGTATGTGGCACAAAAAGGAGCCCACCGGAGACACTTGTGGTCTCCGTCTGGCTCCATTGACGACCCCTGACTTTTGAGAAGATTTTCCTGGGTTAAAAAGTTATCTTATACGCCGGAAAATACGGTACCACTTTAATCACATGTAAGTGCACAAATCATCATAATTAGGTACATTCACACTGCTGTGCAACCATCAGCACTATCCATCTCCTCAAATATTTTTGTCTTGCAAAACTGAAACTGTACCTATTAAGTAAGTTTCAATTCCCTTCTCCCTTCAGCTTCTGGCAACTACCATTCTATTGTCTATCTCTAATGAATTTGACTCCTCTATGTATCTCATATAACTGTCATCATACAGTATTTGTCTTTTGGTGACAGGCTCATCTCATTTAGCATCACATTTTTAGGGTTTATCCATGTTATAACATGTGACACATATATTTTTTTCCTTTTTAAAACTGAATAATATTCCATAGTATATATACCACATTTTGTTTCTTCATTTACCTGGATAAACAAATGTTATCAATGGACACTTGGGTTGCTTCCTCCTTTTGGCTATCTAATCTAATAAAGAATAATATGCAAATTAACCATCACTCTGAGACACCTAAGCCATGCCCACCAGCCAAGTCATGCCCCCAGCCTATCAGAGTGGCTGTATGCAAATTAATCCAGCCAAGATGGAGTCCGGTAGCTACAGAGCTAGAGCAAACAGGAGGCTTCCATTGCAACTGCCTGTCTAGGCCGGCTGGGCCTCTGCTCAAGGCAATAATGTTTCAATTATAGGGGGTTCATTGCCTACCTAGGCCTGGGCTCAAGGCAACAAAGTTTCAATTATAGAAGATAAATAAACCCCAGAAACCTGATTCCAACTGGCCTTGCTGGGACGTTGGGTCAATGGGAACTGTGGACAGCCTGAAATGGCCCTCAGCCCCTCACCCAGGCTGGCCAGGCACGCCAGCAGGTGAACATCCCCCGAGGAGTCCCAGACTGCAAGAGGGCACAGTCTGGGCTGAGGGCCCCCCTAAGTGCACAAATTTCTGTGCACTGGGCCCCTAGTTGTTAATAACTTGGCTATGCATGTGAGTATACAAATATCTTTTTGAGACCATTTTGCTTTCAGTCATTTTGGGTATATTACTAGATGTGGAATCGGTGGATTATATGGTAATTCTACTTTTAATTCTTTGCAGAAACACCATGCTGTTTTCCACAGCGACTCCACCATTGCACATTCCCAGCAATCATGCACAAAGGTTCCAACTTCTCCCCAACAATTTCTATTTTTATCTATTTTGTATATTAGGCTCTGCATAAGATTTCAATAAAGAAAAGGATTATGTTACCAAAACTCATTTAAAAATGACTTTTCTGACCCACTCTTCTCATCTTGTAAGCATCTGTAGTTAGCCCAGTAATACATTACCAGGAGCAAAGCAAGACTCAGTAAATGCCCATTAAAAGGGTTGCTCTTCTCTCCATAAGAAATCTCTTGCCTGTCTTCTTTTTTGGTCTCCTTTATTTGGTGCCCTTACCAATTCACCTTTTCAGGGAGAACTCTCTATTTTTAATGCTCAGTCTGCTTTCCAGAATACCCGGCCCTAAACTCACCGAGAAAGACCTATTTCATCGATGGGAAACAGTCTCTCTTCCATTGCAGCATGGAAGGATAGCAGGTGGCTCCCTTCACTGTTTAAAATAGGGGTGAAAAGAAGGGATTCAAAAGAAGAGAAAGCCACTAAAGTTAGCATGGTGATGCATTATTAAATGTCTGTGTAGTTCCACAAATGAAATTAGCAACATAACCATAGTTGTTAATGGAAGGTGATTAAACAATAGTACAGGAAATAGTGTGTCCATAAAGCAGCATGATATAAAGCAGCATAATTCACCAGGATGAGGTCACTTGGGCAAAGTCATTTAATCTCCTTAGGTACTGGTGTCATTTATTGCCCCCTCTCCAAAAAAAAAGGGGGGGATGGGTGCACTATGCATCTCTAAGATCCGTTTTGACGCTCTCATTTTGATGTTTCATGTGTTGCTATTGCTATCCAAGAAATATAAGATTATTCCTAACATACATCTCCTTGTAATTACATTGGCAGAGGCAAAAAGATACAAGGGCCCTAACTGGTTTGACTCAGTGGATAGAGCGTCGGCCTGTGGACTGAAGGGTTCCCGGTTCAATTCTGGTCAAGGGCATGTACCTTGGTTGCGGGCACATCCCCAGTAGGGGGTGTGCAGGAGGCAGCTGATCGATGTTTCTCTCTCATCGATGTTTCTAACTCTCTATCCCTCTCCCTTCCTCTCTGTAAAAATATCAATAAAATATATTTTAAAAAAAGATACAAGGTCAGATATCTTCTATGTATGGATCATCATATTTATTTTTTATTTTCTTTTATTAATATTTTACAGAGAGGAAAGGAGAGGGATAGAGAGTTAGAAACATCGATGAGAGGGAAACATCGATCAGCTGCCTCCTGCACACCTCCTACTGGGGATGTGCCTACACCCAAGGTACATGCCCTTGACTGGAATCGAACCCGGGACCTTTCAGTCCTCAGGCCAACACTCTATCCACTGAGCCAAACCAGTTAGGGCTGGATCATCATATTTACGTATAAAATTGCTTAATAGAAAAATTAGAAAAGCATATAAATAGCCATCCTATAGAAATCCAAGTAACTAATAAACACATTATTAGCCTTACGGGTAGGCAGGAAAATGCCGATAACAAAACAATAGGATACTATTGCTAATTCATCAGATTGGTAAGAGTTTAAAAACTGGTAACATCCAGTTCTGGCAAATATATTAGAAAAAAGGCAATTCTGATACACCACAAATGTGAACCGTTAAAACTTTTTTGGAAAGTAATCTGACAGAATACATTAATATTTAAAATGTGCACATCCTTTTATTTATCCACTCAGTGTTTGGGACTCCATTTTATATTAAATCTCACAATTACTGGATGCTTACCATGTGCCAGACACAAGTCTAAGAGTTTTATACACACTCAGCAACTCCTCACTACATAACTCCTCGCAGTAACTGTTGTCATCCCAAGGAAAACAGGGCATGCAAAGGGCAGTCATTTGCTTAGAACTCGTTAAAAGCACCAGTGAGATTTAAATACGGGTATGTGGTTCCAGAGCCTGTATTCTAAATACTATGATATATCAACTCTTTTACCTCTGATAGAGAGTGACTGCGTCAGCTTATGAACATTATAGAGACTTTTATTATAGTAATAAGAACAAAGCCAGGAGAAAAGTTACTATCCAGGTTTGTTGTTATTGATACTAAAAATAATGCTTTCGTAAAAAACGAAACAAAGAAACGAACAGCTAGCTGGGGAGTTGAACTGAGAAGGCTCTGCCTTTCAAACGATTTCAGTAAGTTTTTACTTCACCAAACTGATGCTGCAAGGATTAAACATGAAAAACAAACAAATAAACAGAACAAAACACAAAAAGAAACGATGAGGCTATAAGCAGATAAATCTTTGAAAATTGAGGAAACCTGCAGGCATAGCAGGAAAAGATGACAAGGCAAGATTCAAATAGGAAGAGGGACACACGGGCTGAGTGAAATGACACATAAAAACTCCCTTTTCCTGAGCATTTCATAGCAGAATTTGACACACTAAGTGTGAATCCACCATAGTTCTTATGAAATACATAGTAAATTGTATTTCAGTTATTTGAACAAACAAATTTGAAAGAAAAGCAAATTATTTTATGATTTTGGTGTTGCATGGAAAGCAGGTATGGGTTATATCAGATGTTTACAGTGAGTTCTTATTATTCTAAGGGATATTTCACTATCACATGTCCATATTCCATAAAAATAATTAGCAAATTAGCATTCTACTAAATACATTATGGAAAATTCGGTTATTATTTCTGTAAATAGAGTAATAAGATTGAAATAAATCAGATGGTAATTGCTGATCCCTTGCAATTAATTAGAAGTTAACTGCCAATTCTAAGTGTGCATACATGTCTATGTCTGTCTTATTTTTGGAATCAGCAATTATTCATATTTCCCAAGTGTGAATTTGGTATGTTGACATTTTCTTGCCAAAAAAATGTGACATTTCATAAAACGTCAGTAAAAAGTAAGTGGCACTGTGCTTCTCAACTTCTAGATTTCATGTGAGGCAAAAGTAAAAGGGATATCTCATTTAAAATGCACGTGTTTTGCATTGAGATAGAAAATGTAATTGGACTCTTCAGAACCTCTTTTCTAAATCTGATTCTTTGCAAAAATAGGAAAAGCAAGCTTTTCCAGCAGAAACAACAAATAAACAAAACAACCCGTTACAAGGCAAATTTCTCAATTATGGCAGCCTGGGCTCACAGAGGCTAGAGTTATGACCGGGTGGTGTACACACAGTATAAACATAAGAGTTCAGTAATTAGGTTTGAGTTAATTTTAACATTCCAGTGGCCTGGTTCATAATCAAGCAAAAGGTCATTACCCACACTGGTACATTTCACACGGAACACTCAGCAGCTAGAAATGGAAATGGACATGCCTTTACTTCAGCTTGCACAAATCAATCCCAGAAACCACTCACATGAGCAGCGGGTTATTTTCCTATTCATTTCAGAGCCAGTTTACTCACATAAAAATGTTTCTAGCAAACCACAGAATTCAGGGGGAAACAGCATTAGCATGAGCTATACATGCCTCTCTAGTCTCATACAAACGGAGAACCCTTCGGTTATTCCTCTTCACTTAAATGTTTTTCCATATATAATATTGGGTAGGATTACCTTGTAAGAAAGTATAAGCTTCTGTATTTTGTAAAATTTGAATATTTTTTTCAGAAGGGCATCTTTCGCAACTGTTGTGTGTCGGCCTAGCCCCCTTGTTTCTATGAGGACTCGCCATTCAAAGTGGCTCCTATATTCCTTGGCTTTAATAATGGGCATGCCACAGGGATGGACGTGTGATTCCAGCAGACTCAATTTGAGTCCATTCATGACATTGGGTGAGTGAGCCCTGAAAGAGAGAGAGAACCATTCTTTTGGATTGAGAGCAATGTAGATGTAGATTTAGGGAGGCCTGGAGCCGGCTTTCCTCTGAGTTTAGGGAAAAAGCTCTCTGCAGCAGGAAGAAGCAGGCCAATAAACAATGAGAAACAGAGGCAAGATGAATTGGAATGGTGAGAAAGAGCCAAGTGATATTGTTTAAGTCCTCAGAGCAAGCTGTGCCATAAAGCCAATAGCTTTCTTTTGGTTTAAGGTAATTTGAAATCTGTCGTTTTCAACTAAAATGTCTGATGAATACCAAGGGGGGTTAACGGTGAGCTTCGTGAGAAGGGGTTATCAACGGGGGATAACTACTGAGACATTGTTTTTCTGTTCAAGAAATGATTACAAATATTTGAAAATAAGGTATTTGAAGAAACTAAAAGACAAATAAAAATTATAAAACAAGCACCTGGCCGATATGGCTAGGAGTTGAGTGTATGAATCAAGGAAGTCACGGTTCAATTCCTGGTCAGAGCAAATGCCAGGTTGCCGGCTAGATCACCAGGATGGGTAGGGGGTGGGTGGTGGTGGTGCAGAAAGAAGACAGCTGATCCATGTTTCCCTCTCATTATTGATGTTTCTATCTCTCTCTCCTTCTCCCATCCTCTCTGTAATCAATAAAAATATATTTTAAAAAATTATTTTAAAAAAGTATTTCCATTTAGGACATGAAAAGTGAGGTGTTGTAGACAACAGTTAAAAGGAGTAGAACTCTCTTACTTCTAAAGTACTGTTTCTTCCTTTGTAAAAACACACTCCATGGTTGATGAAGATGTTGTGCAAGAGATTATTTCTATTGTATTTTCCAATTTGTAAAGGGCAAGAGAGGAATCTATAATAATAAAAGCGTAATATGCTAATTAGACCAGATGTCCTTCCGGATGAAGCCGGGTCTACAAGAGAAGCCTCGGTTCCGGGTGCTGGAGGGAAGCTGGTGCTGGCAGCCAGGGGAAGGAAGGCCTACTCTTGCACGAATTTCGTGCATCAGGCCTCTAATAATAAATAAAAGGCCAGGCCAAGATACCTTCATAACAAATAGCTATTAAAGCACCAGTCATGTGCTAGACACTCTTAGGTGTTCTAGGATATCAAATGAAAAGAGAGAAGCAAAAACAAAGTCCCTGCCACTATGAATCTTATATTTCAGATGTTGGCATTGTAGTGTATGTCAGTCCCCAAGGTGATGAGCATCAGGGATTGGCGCACTTGTATACCTGTGGGGATGGTTTTTATCTTTGCAGTTTGCACCACGAGGAGCTGAGGTCTTCATTAGTTTGCTAAGACATTTACAAAAACATTTGTTTATGCTGGCAAAAGTGAAATATCTCTGTATACTTTCTGTTTTGGTCTCGAGGCGCGTATATGTATTTGTGTGTGTGTGTGTGTGTGTGTGTGACCGCCATGTTGATATGCTGATGTATGTTTTCGAGATGGTTAAGTAGGGTTAAAGAGACAGCTTGTGGCTGTGGAACAGAGCTGAGTTAACGGGCTCTTTGGAGAAACGACCCTGAGCCCTTGGCTTCCTTCGCAGCCTGTTGCAGCCAGCTGAGATCCCTGCCAATTAGGAGGGTCCCTAGAGAGAGACTGGGAGAGCATCAGCATAAATTTAAATTTTGGACCCCCAAGTATAGTTTCCAAAAGGGCCTTCTTGTCCTTTGCTAATTACAAAGTAAACATTTCTCCGGCAAAAAGACACTTCCTCCTTTCATGCGCCTGTCCCCTTTCCTGCCTCCCTCACACAGTCACTCCTTGAAACCGCTGCTGTTGCCGAAACCTCTTTGGCAGAGAAGACATCTCACATTTGAAGGCACAAAAGAATTATTCTTTCCATAGATCATTATCTTGTCCTTTTATCTACTCCAGCAACTTCTTCACGGGAGCATTACAGACTAACTTTGTAGATGGTTTCAGCCTGGCCAAAGGGACTGGAGACCTTGTCCGCAGGCCTCCCAAGAGGAGTGAACAAACACAACCAGGTTATAATGAAATTCTGTCATATCACTGATGCAAAAACATTCTCAAACCTGTTTACATTAAAAAACATTTAGCACCACGAACGGAAACGAACCACTCAAATGGTGTCCTCCTCATACACTGCTGTCAAAGCAGACCCCAAAGAGAAATGAGGTATGTTTTTTTTTTTTACTGATGGACTCATCCAAACATAAAATTTCTAGCACAGTGCCTGGCACCAATAGGCTATTATTATTAACATGGACAGAATGGGTACAAATGGCAAATTCTTCAAAACCTCTTAATCCACCATGTTTCTGTTCTTTTCCATATGTTTTCCTCTATCTAATCTTCAGTTCAGTCCCTTCTACTGCTTGTTTATTTTCACACACACACACACACACACACACACACCACACACCCTGCTTTCTCATTATGAGTTCAATGTTTTATTTATTATTATTATTATTACTTTATCTTTTTAATGAATTTGTTGGGGTGATATTGGCTGGTAAAATTACATAGGTTTCAGGTGTACAGTTCTACAGTACATTATCTGTACATTGCATTGCGTGTTCAGCACCCCAAGTCAAGTCTCCTTGCATTGCATTTACCCCCATACCCTCTTCCAGAAAAACTGTTTTTCCTCTCCCTTTTCAAACCTTGCAGAACCCCTAGCCACTTTGATGATGATAGCAACACAGCCCACTTTCCTTAGTCCTCAGCCAGCAACCACATGAGAGAGTCCAGAGGGAACTGCCCAGGGGACCTCAGCTTAAATGCTCATTCACATTTATTGTTGTTGTTTTTTTAGCCTCTAGGTTTCGGGATCATTTGTTATGCAGCAAAGGCTCACTGAACAACTTCACTTCATGCACAGAATCTAAACAGTGGCAAAACCATTGTTTGCTCAGGGGCTGAAGAATGCTTTGTGTACTACAGCTACTACTCTATTTAATAGACTGACACACATGTGTTACGTTGAAGAACATTAGAAATTTATAAACATCACAAAAATCTGAGAAAAGAAAGGCATTTGTCTGGATAATTTGTGATAAAGATGGATTTAGAATAGGGATGCTGAGGTACATATCAACACAACAGAGAGAACTAAAAATGATTATTCTGTCACCATAGCAAGGAAGGGACCGCATGGATAATGATAACACAAGTATTTTCCACCATAAATTTTGAGTGCCGTGGATGATGTCCACCAAATCTTAGGTAGCCTACAAAAAATGAGATAATATGAATTTGGTATTAATTATAAAGAGAAAATGGATGGTTGAATTTTTAAAAATGGTATAGTACCTAGGGTTGCGAGGCATGAAACAAGAAGTTTCTTATTTTTAGCCGAGCTTTTTCTTTAAGTTTGACACACTTAAGAATATACAACGGGATTACAAAGTAGTCTTCAAGAGGAAGTACATACATTTATATTAGGGGACATATCTCTGAGAGCAAAAGGTGTTATTTACTGTAAGGGACTACCTTTCTTGGAGGTTTTAACATAGCTGAACATTTTCATGTGACACTGAACAATTTTACTGAAAAGAACATTAATTTTTTAATAAAATTGGTTTATTATTTTTATATTAACTTGGGGAGGGGGCAGAACTTCCCTTCTCTTCTACCATCTCGTCTTTGTTACCAAAGCTTCAGAGCACGTGCAGGTTTTCGTTGGTGGCAATGTGCCTTCCCCAGAATCTGAACAAACCCATTTGGGAAGGAACTGACTAGAACCCAAGGAGGGACATCAATACAGATTGTTGAGTTTCTCCTCCTTGTCACTGGCAGATAATTTTTTGTTGTGCAGGGCTGTCCTGTGCGTGCAGGGTAGTTAGCGCATCCCAGTCTCTACCATTACATGCTGATAGCATGCCCTTCCTCCAGGTTGTGATCATCAGAAATGTCCCCTGGGGAGCAAAATCACACAGGTTGAGAACCACAGTCTCTGGTGCCATCATCATCTCGGCTCTGCACTTTCTCACATGTTCTCTGACCTGTGGCAAAGAGCGAGTTCACCGATTGGGTGTAGGGAGGAGCAGACAGCTCCCACCCTCCAGTGTTTACACAGGAGGAGTCCCCGGCCAGCTGGTCTTCCTCCATGGAGCACAGGTGGGGAGAGGACACCAGGCACATGCTCTAAGCCAGTTGGCATCCTGTAATTTTGAGCTAACCAATCCATCGATATGGATTTTGAAAACTGTTCAGAAAATATTGGTTAAATATATTGCTTCGAATTTGAAAAAATATTTAGTATAAATCTAGTAGAAAACGCAACCATTCATCACTGTTATAAAGCTTTTAGGAAGTACAGTAACAAACAGAGAAGGATGCCTAGGAACCAAACAGACTCACTTTTTATTTGCTTGATTTTTTTAAAAAACTGTCTTTGCTGTAATTTTCAATATAGTGCTCGTGATAAACATAATGCATATATAATAGTGGTATTTGAAGTAGTAATAGCGATTTATAAGTTAATGTATAACACGTTTATTTTGTGTAAAACCTACTAGATTTTGCTATGTTACTTTTAATTTGGGGGAGGCACATAAGGCAACCTGCAATATGTTCGAATAATGCAATAATCCCCACACTGTTTCTTCCCTGGGAATGTCTCTGGATATTTTATTTATTTATGTTTCAATGGATTCCTGTTCTCTTTCTCTGGTGGGAAGGATGGTATTTCTTTTTGACGCCAAGACAGTAGAGGCAACCCTATTTCTACTGTGTCTTACTCTTCTTCATTTCTATCCAGGATCATGCATTGTGTGTAATAAATTAGTATACTCTCCATGCAATTAGGCAAGGAATAACATTTCTTTCATTCTTTGCAAATTGCTTGAAAACCCCATATCTATAGGAAGTTTTCTTCAGTCAGTTAAAGGATGTGCAAATTAATAAGAAACATGTTTGGTTTTCCTCTACCTGCCTCCCACATACACACAAAAATTATCTTTTTGCATCAAATGCAGGCACACGTATATTGCATTGTCCTGTTTCACTTCCCTTTATCTAAGATGGTTACACCAAGTAAATCAAAAGAGTCAATAAATATGAGTTGACAACCACTGAAAGTGCATTTTCTCCTTGTTCACTTCTACTTCAATATATTGTTTTAATGCATATATGATAGTCTATACATGTTAGACTTTATAATCTCTTAAAATATGTTATATATCTTTGACATTTTAGATGTATAATTTAATTGAGATGGCTTAAACTAGAAACAATTGCAATGGTTATAACTTATTAAAGCTGGAAATAACTTATTATTGATTATTGATTGGAAAGTTAAGGTTGATTAAAAGGTAGCATGTGAGGTAAAGGGAAATAATCTTAAAGGGTACAAATAAAAAGTACATCAGATAAAAATTCAGATTTTGGGTTACAGATATTACATTTTCTTCACAGATTCATTTACTCTGACCATTCTATGCATGAGAAAAAATTAGTAAAGAAAAATGTGTGTGTGCGTATTACTAACAAACAATTTTTCAAATATCTAAACTAATAAAAGCGAAATATTAAAATTAACCGTTTCTCCGAGACAGGGTAAGCCACGCCCACCAGCCAATCAGAGCGGCTGTATGCAAATTAGCCCAGCCAACATGGCGGCCGCCACTCCCGGACCTGAGTAAACAGCCCTTTCCATTGCGGCAGCAGCGAAAGTGAAGCTGCGCCCCTCAGCTCAGCTC
>PVJC01037762.1:0-10068 GCA_004026665.1 Murina feae
GAAGTAAGAGGAGGTTTTACAATATTAGCAGATTTAGTAAACCTTTTTATTTATTTTCATTTTTGTCTCAATATTTTGGGCTCAGTATTTTGTTTTGTTTTGTTTTCTCTTCCCTTCTTTTATTTCCTCTTCCATTGTTAATCTGATACCATTTATTTTTAATTTAGTATAAATTTAGTATAACCTAGCATTT
This sequence comes from Murina feae, assembly GCA_004026665.1. NCBI lineage: Eukaryota > Metazoa > Chordata > Mammalia > Chiroptera > Vespertilionidae > Murina > Murina feae. The sequence continues at coordinate 194 of PVJC01037762.1, forward strand.
CTGAATCAGAGTTGCCAGAATACCTTTTGAAAAAGATGTTTGGTCTGCTCAAAGGCCGTTCTCTAGTCCCAGCTATAACTACACTGGAAGAAAAAGGGACCTGGAGCACATCCTGAGAGGGCACAGGTTATCCTGTTTAACAAGGTCTCTGCGTTATCCATTCTCGGCTTCTATAATATTTTTCCTTGTATTTCAGGCTTTTTTCTTCACACCAGTACCTCCGGCTCAGATGTCCTGCTTCCTCTTCCCAAACTGTAACCATCCACTAGACTAGCCCCTGAGATTTTTTACTTTGAATTATCTGGCATCCAGAATATCTTGGGCTGAACCTTCTACAGATCGGTGGGATGAATATGAAAACACTTCTCAGAAACAGCTCAGATGTGGGCTAGGCTGAAGAACATCAGTCATTTTGGGCCAAATTTCCTGACAGTCGGCTACTGAGAGGTTGGACTCAGGATTTAGCTATTTCAGTGCATTATGTTAATATTTTAGCACGTGATTATAATAATGAATATTAAACTGCCAATGTAGGCACTTTATGGATACTCAGAAAACAACAGAGAAGATAAAAGCTCTAAGAACATTGGCGTGGACTTAGGTGAACTTCTCACTATTTTTAATTTCATCATAATGCATCATAAAAACTGTCTATAAGCCCTGACCAGAGTGGCTCAGTGGATAGAGTGTCGGCCTGCAGACTCATAGGTTCGATTCTGATCAAGGGCATGTACCTTGGCTGTGGGCACAACCTCAATGGGGGGCGTGCAGGAGGCAGCTGATCGATGTTTCTTTCTCATCAATGTTTCTAGCTCTCTATCCTTCTCCCTTCCTCTCTGTAAAAAATCAATAAAACATATATTTTTTAAAAAACTGTCTGTAAAATTACATTAAATAAAATAATGCATATGAAATGCCTTGTGCATACCTAGTCCACAGCAGGCACTAAAAATGCAACTATATAATTAATTACATTATTATATTCTATACTAGGGGCCCGGTGCACAAAAATTTGTGCACTCGGAGGGTGGGGGTCTCTCAGCCCAGCCTGTGCCCTCTTGCAGTCTGGGACACCTCGGGGGGGATGTCCACCTGCTTGGCATGCCTGGCCAGTCTGGGTGAGGGACTGAGGACCATTTTCAGGCTGTCCACAGCCCCTTCAGGGTTCGTGCACTGGGGGGTGGGAGGGCTGGTGAGTGCAGGCCTGGACGTTTCCCACCAGAGGACCCACAATCGCACACGCCTGGTGGGCCCCCACCGCTGAGGGGACACACCTGGCACAGAGCTAGGTGGCAAGCCAGGGGCGAACGCTGGTGCAGGATCCATTGGTGGGGCCCTGCTGCTGAGCAAACACACCTGGGGTGGAGCCGGGCAGTGAACTGACTTCGGATTCTCTGCACTGTGCAGCAGACGCTCCCGCACGCCCTGTGGAGGCCCCTGGGGGGTGGGTGAAGGTAGCGGACCCTGAACGGGTGCTCCTGCACACCCCCGAGGAGGCCCCCGGGGCAGAGCCAGGCTGCAGACCCGGGATGGCTGCTCCTGCAAGCCCCGTGGAGGACCCACTCTCCCACATGCCTGGTGGAGGCCCCTGGGGGGTGGAACCAGGCAGTGGCCCCGGGGCGAGCTCTCCTGGATGCCCCGAGGAGGCCCCTGGCTGGACTCCCCCCCCACCCCCACTGAGCTGACACACCTGGCACAGCTATGCCGGCCAGCCGTGGAGGCTCCCAGTGAAGAGACGACCTGCCAGCCTCCATCTTGGCTGGGTTAATTTTCATACAGCCGCTCTGATTGGCTGGTAGTAATGGTCAATTTGCATGTTTCTCTTTTATTATATAAGATTTATAATATATAAATATTTCACATTAAAATTAATATGTAAATCATTAATAGGTGCTTTATGAGATCATCATTAAGTTTTCATTCTCAGTGTTTACATAACAGAGGTTTCTATTCATACATTATTTCCCAAACTGGTGGGAACATTAGCATGGTTTTTTATTAAATCCTACTGAGAGCTGTAAGTCATATCTTCACCTAAAATTTATGTTCTAAGATCCTATAATTCAAAATGTCGGAATAATTTATGCCATTGACTCAGAAGATGTCCCTTTGCCTACTGGTTTCTTGACTGTTTTGTCTGGATTTATATTTAAGCATTTGGCTTTCATTTTCATCTCTATTTCATCCAGGCTGGAAGGGTTGAATAGTGTTACCAGCTGGCATTCAGTTGAGCCTGTATCAGCATATTGATGTTCCTGCATCAGCATATTGATGCGAGTGACACCAAAATGTCTCTCTGTCTCACTAAACTGCCTCTCGTCACATTAAACAAGTGTGGTGACAAAAGAGAGCTGACAGGAATTATCCCCTAGAGTGGATGAACTGTTGCCCATTGGAAGAGAGACTGTTTCACAGTGAGGTGGTGCATTATCACAATGACATGAAACAAACCCATAGAATCCCAACTCTCCATAATGAATAAGAATGAATATGCGACTTTTTCATACACTAGGTCATTGATGATCACCTATTGTTACCAGAACACTTTTGGTTCTGAATGTGATTGAAAACAAAACTCAACATAATGAAGAGCTTTATAAAATACTGGAGCTGTTGATCAATCCTGATATGAAGATAACTGGCTAATCAACTATATTTCATGTAATTAACCTTTTACTTGAACAGAAACACACACATACCTATATATATACACACAACTACAGGGGCCCAATGCACGAATTCATGTATGGGTAGGGTCCCTCAGCCTGGTTGGTGATTGGGGCTGATTGGAGGGGAGGGGCAGTTGGCTGGGGGAAGAAGGGATCATGGGAAGTTGGCTGGCTGAGGGAGGTTGACTGTGTGAGCACACTGACCACCAGGAGGGCAGCTCCTGCATTGAGCATCTGCCCCCTGGTGGTCAGTGCCTGTTATAGCAACCAGTCAACCAATTGTTCGGTCGTTTGGTCATGCAATTACTTAAGCTTTTATATATATAGATATATAAAAGTGCCTGTATCATACTTATACAGCTCAGTGAATTTTCATATATTTATCGCAGTCATGTAACCTTCACCAGAATGAAAAAATAGTACACATTGGCAGTATCCCTCCACCTCCTAACAGTTGGTTACTGAGGGCTTAGGTTCAGAATTTAGCGTTATTAAAGAAATAATGATATGAGTGATGATCCGCAGGACTCTGACTTGGTCAAGTCAGTGAATAGTGTTGACATTAATTGAGCTGGGATAATTGATGAATTTTGGACATATTGAACTTGCCAAACTTGTGAGGAATCCAAACAGAGATAAGTTATGGTTAGTTGAATATATGGAGCTGGATTCAAAACATAGATATTGTTGAAGAAGAATATTAAAATGTAACAGGCATTTCAAAACACTCTGGAAAGTTTAGAATGCTCCATAGACTACTATTAGCTATTATTTTTTGCTGACTAAGTTTTAAAAGACCCTGATAGTGACAGGCCATGATTTATCACTGGAACAGAAACATTTTTTGTGGTAAAAGAAGGCATCAGCATTTTGTCACTGATAACAATGGCATTGTGCCAGTTTCAAAAGCCATTTCAGCCAGTGTTCATCAGAAATTATTTATCTAAATTCTAACTAAGAGGCAATTCAAGTCTGTAAGACAGGAATGTTAATTTATTCTTTAAAATTGGTTTATACCAATTGTAGCACTACAAAAATGCCCTAAGTTGGCTCGACAATTGGTTGGAACTGAGGATTATCCTCCAGTCCAGTGTGAAATGCCCTGTTATCAAGACAAGTTCTTTGCAATGTCACAGAAAACTAGGAAAAGAACATTGTCAGATCCTTCATTTTCTAATCCCTCTGATTCACCTGGGAGCCAGGGAGCACCAGTGAGAAAGTAGCGTAGTGCTTGAGGTTGAACTTCTTGAACTACATACAAAAGCTCTGCAAGGATATCACTGGGTGTTTTAGGCAACTACCACATCTTTAAAGCTCCTGAAGAGATTATTCTTCCTCTTGAAAGAAAGTCTTGCCCCTTGATGACCTAATCAGATAAGATAGAAACAACCTAAATGTCCACCAACAGGTGAATGGATAAAGAAAATACACACAGAAAGAGAAATAGTATTCAGCTATGAGAAAGAAAAAAACTTTTCATTTGCGACAACATAGAGAGAACTTGAGGGCATTATGCTAAGTTAAATAGGCCAGATAGAGAAAGACAAATACTGTGAGGTATCATGTGTATGAGGAATCTAAACAAAACAAAACAAAAATACTCACAGAAATAGAAAAGTGGTTGCCTGGAGCTGGGGGTTAGAAGAAACAGGAAAAAGTTGGTAAAAGGGTATATACACTTTCGGATGGAATAAAGTCTGAGGATCTAATGTATGACAAGGTGACTAGACTTAATTTCTAAGAGAGTAGAACTTAAATGTTCTCATACACATAAATGATAAATATGTGAAAATTTCATTGGATGAAATTAAGTTAAGGAGTTGGAGGGAATCTTTTTATAATGTGTATGTATAGCAAATCACCATAATATACAAATTCCTCAATAAAACTGAAGTGAAAGAAAATAGAAAAAAAATATAAGAGAACAAATTTGAAGAGGAATAATAAACTGGACAAGAGAAATAATTGATTCATTTCATCAGTTATAATACATATTCATCAGGCACCATGAGTATTGGGGATACTAGTTATAAATGTGATTCTTCTCTTAGGGTCCTTATAGATTAGTGGAGAGACAAACCTATAAATAATCATCATATAAAAGTGTTGATTATGATAATGAAAATATAAGCAACACACAATAGAATAGGGGAAGAGGGCACTTAATACCCCAAGTAAAAAATACTTCATAGATAAAATAGTATGAAATAGGAGTTGAGGGACAAGTTGGAATTTAAATAGGCAGAAAAGCTTGAAGAGGCTCTTACTAGCTAAATTTAGGATAAATGAAATAAAAGATGTCAGTAATTAATTATAGTACAATGAATAAAAATTATCCTGAGATCCATAGAGATACTCAAGAAAAAAATGAGATGGTGGGAGAAGGAAAGCTAATAAATGAAAAGGAATGATAAAATATCAGAAAATCATCATTTGAAACCTCCAATGTAATACTTCATTCAGACAGGTAGGAAATTGGGCTCTATGATCCATCTCCAGCATAGTCAACTTTTAATGGAAATGGTTACTGAACTTCCCCAGGGCAAATAAAATGTAGGGAGAATGGAAGAGGGTATAAGGACAAAGAACTGTGTACTTGAGCCAGCATCATGGTGGGACACCTGCCCCCCCCCGCCCCCCAATCAGGTGCCCACTTCAACTAACAATGGGAGGTGGAGACAACTAGAAAAGGCCTCAGCTCATTAAAAAAACAAACAAAACAAAACAGTAGGACACAATAAGACCTAGGCAATGTATGAGGAAACTATTAACCCCATAGTATTCAGCTAATGAAGAACCAGAGGAGGGACTTTCGCACCTCAGGAAGATAAATAGACTCTGTTCACTACTCCACGTGTGCCTGTACAACTGGACACCCACTCTTGAGAACCTATTAAAAGTCTAGTTTTTGCCATACTTCTGCCTCCGAGTCCATTTTTTGAATTCAGACAGGTGAGCATTTCTCACAGACATGATTCATGAACAGGTGCTAAAGCCATTGGGTAAATGATTTTGAAGAATGTTATATTTTAACAGCATGAAAATATCACCACAGAGTTCACCTATCAATTACAAAGGGAAAATTTTATGTTTATAGCAGGGTAATCTGGAGACACTGCCTTAACCAAGTGATCAAATTTAGCATCTCATAGAGTGAGATCAAGTGATGTCATGTACCTTCTGATGAAGTAGAAGTACATGATATCACTTAAGAAATATTTTTGGCCAAAATGTTAAACCTGAATATTTTCAAATCTCCAAACCTAACTTACCATTTACAAGAAATACAAGGAAGAGGGGAACAAGTTGAACAACATTATAAGAAAGAAACACATTCCGGATATGAGAGCACTCTACATTAAAACTAGCACAGTTTTTTGTAAGTTAATGTGGTTTTTTTTGGAAAATGGTGGGAGCTGTAAGAGATTCAAGAAACACAACAATACCCTAACTGGTTTGGCTCAGTGGATAGACCGTCGGCCTGCGGACTCAAGGGTCCCAGGTTCGATTCTGGGCAAGGGCATGTACCTTGGTTGCTGGCATGTATCTTGGTTGCAGGCACATCCCCAGTGGAGAGTGTGCGGGAGGCAGCCGATTGATGTTTCTCTCTCATTGATGTTTCTGACTCTCTGTTCCTCTCTCTTCCTCTCTGTAAAAAATCAATAAAATATACTAAAAAAAAAAAAAAAAAGACAACAAAATGCAATGTGTGAGCCCTGACTGGATTCCAGTTTGAAAAAACAAATGTCTATCAAGAACATTTTAGGGGAAATTGAGAGGAAATTTTAATATAAACTGGCTATTATATTGTAGAATTGTTAATTTTCTTAGATCTGATAAGTAAACTGGCTATTATATTGTGGAATTGTTAATTTTCTTAGATCTGATAAGTGAATTACGTTAATTTTCTTAGATCTGATAGAACAGACTTCTTATTCTTATGAGATACATGAAATTTAAAATGTCTATGACCCATTTTCAAATGATTCAACAAATAAGTGTATATATTTGGCAACATGTTAAAATTGTTAAAAATAAATGAAAGATTTACAGGATTTCATTGTACTATTATTCTGAGTGTTTCGCATTTCTACCTCCTGATGTTTATGGGTTATTTCCCAAATTCTATTTGCACAATTTAATTTTTCCTACACAGGCATACTTAATGTTCTTTATATGATACTACTAGAGGTCCAGTGCATGAAATTCGTGCATGGGGAGGGGGTCCCCTCAGCCCAGCCTGCACCCTCTCCAATCTGGGACATCCCTCTCACAATCCTGAACCACTGGCTCCTAATCACTCACCTGCCTACCTGCCTGGTCACCCCCAACTACCCCCTCTGCTGGCCTGGTTACTCCCAACTGTACCCTCTCGCTGGCCTGGTCACCCCTAACTGCCTCCCCTGGCCAGCCTGGTTGCCCCATGCAGCCTGCTGTTCAGTTGTTTGGTCATCCTTCATTAACCCCCCTGCTGGCCTGGTCATAGGTAGCCATCTTGTGAAGACGTGAGGGTTAATTTGCATATTACCTCTTTATTATATGAGTGTCCCTAGGACCTGGAACACTTCCTGGGCCACAGAGAGCACTCAAATAATACTTTTAAAACAAATTTTTATTTTGAAAAAATTGCAGACTTACAAAGAAGTTGCAAAAAGTAATATAGAGTTCAGAGAAACCTAGATGATGGTATAGGTAAACACCTGAAATTGCTGCCTTGCACAACCACTTCAAAACTACAATTAAGCCCTAACCAGTTTGGCTCAGTGGATAAAGCATCGGCCTGCGGACTCAAGGGTCCCAGGTTTGATTCTGGTCAAGGGCATGTGCCTTGGTTGCGGGAGCATCCCCAGTGGGGAGTGTGCGGGAGGCAGCTGATAGATGTTTCTCTCTCATCGATCTTTCTAACTGTCCCTCTCTCTTCCTCTCTGTGAAAAAATCAATAAAATATATTTTAAAAATTAAAAAAAACAACAAACTACAATTAAAAGACAAAACGGACATCATCCAGAACCACAGGAAGGCTGGCTGAGTGGAAATTCTACAACTAGAAGGAAAGAGAAAAGCATACTGAGACTCAGAGGAGGTGTGGAAGTAAAGTGCAGAGGTATGGAGGCACGTGCAGAAAGAGCTGGTAACTGAGGATTTGGTTGTCCTTTTCAATTGGGAGGAAGGCACAAGCTGCTGATTGCTCTGATCTCCAGTTCCGGGCGAGACTCTTGGGACCCAGACTCGTATGGGGAGAAACCGGACTGTCTGGCATTGGGCAAAACTTGAGGTCATCTTTCTCTCAGAGGTGCTAGCAGCAATTACCGAAGGACACTGAGACCTGGGGCCTCTTAGGGCTGGATTGAGGATCAGCCATAGCTGCTTGCTCCACCCTGTTGATTCCCTGAGACTCCACCCCACCCAAGCTATGTGCAGAGGCTTTTGCATATGAATGGTCTGATCATTTGAAATCTAAAATTACCTAACAAACTGAACCTGGGTCAGAGAGACCCAGAATATCCAAAAGAAGGCCCAAGGCCCCACAGCAGCTTGCATTGCTTCATAGCTGGGCCTCATAGAGTCACTTCCAAACACCAAACAAAGAAGAGGAATCTGCAGATCTCTCTGTAGCTCCTGCTGGGTGTCCTCAGGCAGAGGCTAAATTAGTACCTCCTTAGAGATCCAAGAGCCAGTGTACCCAGTGGTCAGAGTGGGATCACCCAGATTACAACTCGTCAGATCCATAAGGGACACACTCAGGGGGCAGACTCAGTGGGCACCAAAGCCCCATTAAAATAAGTCTTGCCCCATAAGGGTGTCTCTAGCACAGAAGTTCTCCCACCATAGACACAGCTGATTCTCATAGCCAATTGGCCTGGAGGTCAATTCCTCCCAGTGATATCTACAACAATCAAGGCTTAACTACAACAAGACTGCGCACAAAGCCAACAAAGCAGTGCACCAAGAGTATCTACCTCAGGTAATTGAGGAGGCTGAGCCACTGGACCCTATAGGACACCTAGCACAGAAAGCCACTCTATCAATGCAGGGAACCAGCCAAAATGCAGAGACAAAGAAATAGGTCACAAATGACAGAAATGGAGGAAAGCAAACTACTAGATATAGAGTTCAAAACCATGGTTTTTCAAGAATTTTCTAGAAACCACTGATAGATTTAGTGAGACCCTTGAGGATATTAAAAAGGACCAACTAGAAATTAAACATACACTGACTGAAATAAAGAATAATATACAGAGATCCAACAGCAGACCAGAGGATCCCAAGAATCAAGTCAAAGACTTGAAATATGAAGAAGCAAAAAACACCCAACCAGAAAAGCAAAAAGCAAAAAGAATCCAAAAATATGAAGATAGTGTAAGGAGCCTCTGGAAAAGCTTCAAGCATACCAACATCTGAATTATGGGGGTGCCAGAAGAAGAGACAGAGCAAGATATTGAAAACCTATTTGAAGAAATAATGACAGAAAACTTCCCCTACCTGGTGAAAAAAAATAGACTTATAAGTCCAGGAAGTGCAGAGAACCCCAAATAAAAGGAGTCCAAACCAGACCACACCAAGACACATCATAATTAAAATGCTAAGGGCAAAAGACAAAGAGAGAATCTTAACACTTTGTAATCGGGCATTTTCCTGGGAAATCGTGTGCTTCACTGCGTGGTAGCATTCGAAACACTTTCCTTTATGCAGGGTACATTACAAAACTTGCACATGTACCGTGTTTCACTGCATAGTTTACTAGCGGCACATACACGACAACGATGTAAAATATTTTTATTTTTGCCAGTTCCAACTAGAAGTTCCAATGTTTGTTTCCTCATGTCCACTGACAGTCTCCCTGGTGGATCTGATTTTACTCGTTTCCCGCAAAAAAATGTGTTAAAAGCAGCAAGAGAAAAAGAGTTAGTTACCTACAAGGGAGTACCCATACAACTGTCAGCTGATTTCTCAACAGAAACTATTCAGGCCAGAAGGGAGTGGCAAGAAATATTCAAAGTGATAAATAGCAAGAACCTACAACCAAGATTACTTTACCCAGCAAAGCTATCATTCAGAATTGAAGGTCAGATAAAGAGCTTCACAGACAAGACAAAGCTAAAGGAGTTCATCACCACCAAACCAGTATTATATGAAATGCTGAAAGGTATCCTTTAAGAAGAGGAAGATGAAGAAAAAGGTAAAGATAAAAATTATGAACAACAA
>PVJC01037763.1:0-17057 GCA_004026665.1 Murina feae
TCGGAGCTGAGCTGAGGGGCGCAGCTTCACTTTCGCTCCTGCCGCAATGGAAAGGGCTGTTTACTCAGGTCCGAGAGTGGCGGCCGCCATGTTGGCTGGGCTAATTTGCATACAGCCGCTCTGATTGGCTGGTGGGCGTGGCTTACCCTGTCTCGGAGAAACGGTTAATTTTAATATTTCGCTTTTATTAGTTTAGATAGGTTCAGAAAGAAAGGAAGAGAGAGAGATAGAAACATCAATGATGAGAGAGAATCATTGATTGGTTGCCTCCTGCATGCCCCCTACTAGGGACTGAGTCCGCAACCAGCCATATGCCCTTGACTGGAACCCTTTGGTCTGCAGGTTGATGCTTTATCCACTGAGCCAAACCAGCTAGGGCATTTATACCACCTTTCAATGTGTTTGTGTATTTGAATACTTTATTTTTTACTTTTTATATTTTTGGCAAAATTTAATATTTTTAATTATTTAGTTCCCAGGATGTTTTATCTTAATTTTGTATATCTTGCAAATATTAGATTGCAACACCTTGGGAATATTTTTATTTTTGCAGGTTTTATTTAATATTTTATTTATTTTTGATTATATGTCAAGAGTAAGAAAAAGAAACTCTGTTCAGTTAAAAAAGGTTAGTGCCCTTGCTGGTGTGGCTTGGTTGGGAATTAGCCCATACATCAAAAGGTTGCTGGTTGGATTCCTGGTCAGAGCACATGCCCCGGTTGCAGGCTCAATCCCTGGTTGGGGGGTATGCAGGAGATAGCCAATCGATGTATAGCTCTCACATCAATGTCTCTCCCTCTATCTTCCTCTCTCTAAAAATAAATAAAAAATATTTTTTAAATGTTACCAATCAATTCTTGTCAATAACACTATCATTAAGTTTAATCAATTATGTAATATACTAGAGGCCTGGTGCACAAAAATTTGTGCACTTGGGGGGGGGGTCCCTCAACCTGGCCTGTGCCCTCTCGCAGTGTAGGACACCTCAGGGAATGTCCACCTGCTGGCATGCCTGGCCAGCCTGGGTGAGGGGCTGATGGCCATTTTAGGCTTCCCATATCCCCTTCAGGGTTCGGGTCCCTACTGGGTTGCCTGGTCAGCCTGGGTGAGGGGTTGAGGGCCGTTTTCAGGCTTCCCACAGCCCCTTCAGGGTTCAGGTTCTTACTGGGGTGCCTGGCCAGCCTGGTGAGGGGCAGAGGGTCATTTCAGGCTTCCCACAGCCCCTTCAGGGTTCAGGTCCCTAATGGAGTGCCTGGCTGGAAGCAAGTATCTGGGATTTATTCAACTTCTATAAATGAAACTTTGTTGCCTTGGTCCCCCACTGGAAGCCTAGGTTGCCCCTGGCAACCCAAGGTCCCAGCCCAGCAGGTATCTGGGGTTTATCTTCTATAATTGAAACTTTGTAGCCTTGAGTAGAGCTCAGAGCCTACAGGGCCCTGGCTTCCTCCATTGCCCGGGGCAATTCCAGCTCCATGGCCACCACCATCTTAGTTAATTTGCATATTTGCTCCTGATTGGTGGGCATGCCTTGTGGGTGTAACAGTGGGGTTAATTTGCATATTACTCTTTTATTAGATTAGACTAGAGGCCTGGTGCACAAAAATTTGTGCACTTGGGGTGGGGGGTGCGTCCCTCAGCCCGGCCTGTGCCCTCTTGCAGTCTGGGACCCCTAGAGGGATGTCCATCTGCTGGTATGCCTGGCCAGCCTGGGTGAGGGGCTGATAGCTGTTTGCAGGCTGGCCAAGCCCCCCAGTGGGGAACTTCACCCCATGGAGGTGTGGCCAGCCTGGGTGAGGGGCAGAGGGTCATTTCAGGCTGCCCACAGCTCCTTCAGGGTTTGGGTCCCTATTGGGGTGCGTGGCTGAAAGCAGGTATCTGGGATTTATTTAACTTCTATAATTGAAACTTTGTTGCCTTGGTCCCGAACTAGAAGCCTGGGTTGCCCTGGCAATCCAAGGTGCCAGCCTGGCAGGTATCTGGGGTTTGTTTATCTTCTATAATTGAAACTTTGTAGCCTTGAGTAGAGCTCAGGGCCTGCAGGGCCCTGGCTTCCTCCATTGCCCAGGACAACTCCAGCTCCGTGGCTGTCGCCATCTTAGTTGAATTAATTTGCATATTTGCTCCTGATTGGTTGGTGGACGTGGCTTGTGGGTGTAACAGAGGGTTAATTTGCATATTACTCCTTTATTAGATTAGATGATCTTGATTACAATTCAATTATGTATTGTCCTGTGAATTGAGTTGTATTTCTTAAACCAGTGTTTCTTCATAAAATAAAAGATATTAAAACATTTTAATCTCGTGTGACATGCTGTAAATTTAAAAAATCTTTAATATTTCAAAAATTAAATATTTCAAATTAGTCTTTTACATGTTCAAAGCAATTTAATGACATAAAAATGCAAAAAATTTGATGAATATGAAATATGTTAAATGTATTGGAGGTGAATTGAAACTTATTTCTCCTTATCTTATCCTGCTGCCATCCATGTCAAGGAAACAACTTGGGAATTAGAAATAATTATGGGATTGATAACACTTATGTTCAATCAATGCTAAGAAATACTAAAATTTTACACACAATAGAAAAGAGACAAAACTGACCCTTAATAAAGCTAAAGTGATTCTTTCATGCTCATGTACACACACACACACACACACACAGAATTAGAGTACATCCATCCCTAGAAAAACATAAATTTCCCATGTAAACTAAACAAGGGAATATATAAATCTGTCCTTGTTCATCAAAAATATCGTATTTTAGATAACTGAAAAGAAAGCCAACAACACCCATGGTCAGAGTCCTCCAAACTTTCTCTCCTGCTGCCCTTGTCCACGGGGCCAGCTGGTTTCCACGATGGAAATGCTCTTTCTGTGCTGTAACATGCTACACAGATGTAACCTTTCCAACTTGCTTTGGGATCATAGCTTATGAAATTTAACCCTATGGCACATCGATTTTTGCTTATTCTGAAGGAATGCTGCTGTACTGAAAACAACAGCAGAGCATGAGTAAATGTTGGAAAAACAATTCCGGTTAGATCCATTTCACGTGGTGGTATGATCTGATACACTCTTATCATCCAGTTTAAACTACTTAAAAAATCTACTCTAATAAAAGTGTAATATTGAAATTGACTGTTTCTTCAGGATGCCTAAGCCACGTCCACCAGCCAATCAGAGTGCCTGTATGCAAATTAGCCCAGCCAAGATGGCAGAGGCCGCAGACGAGAGAGAAGCTGCATACCACGGTCCAGCAGGGCAGACGGAAGACGTCTGCCCCGGGATCCAGGCAGCAGCCGCGGGTGGGAGAAGCAAGCCCACACTGCAGTCCAGGGGAGACAGAAGCTGTGCCACTGGTGAGTCCCCGAATGGAGGGGTGGATGGTCCCGAGGTGGAGGTGCTCCTGCTTTGCAGCTGCCATCTGGCTGGGGCTAAGCCCTGAACTGGGGGTTAATGCCCCCTTCTCATGGAATCTTTAATGAGGGAAGGAGGGTTGTTCCCTCCCTCTCTCACACACACCCACCCTCCTAGGCCCCCTCTCTCTCCGGCTCCATTTTCTCTGCCACAGGGGCAGGGGTCTCCTGTGAAAGGCCCCGGTCTCCCTTCAGAGCTGGGTGAACCTGGGGTGAGCCAGGAGACAGAGAGATGGGCAGGGGGCGGGGTGGAGGGAGCAGCAACCCAGGAGAGTTTGGAGGGAAGTAACCAGGTGGGGGAGGGGTGGAACAGGATGGAGGGAAGAACTTTATAAAAGAGTCAGTGGACAGCAGAGATAAAAACAAAAAGAGGATGTATGAGTGAACTGTAGGGCCTATAATGAAAACCAAGTATAGCTGTATACTGGGGACAGATTTTAAAAGTAGAAGTCAGAAAAGAAGAAAAGATAAATGATAGTGCATAATTAGGCAGGTAGATAGATAGGTATTAAAACAGTGAAAGTAAGTAGAGAAGAATGTATGGCAAAGGTAAGATGAGAGAAAAAAGGGAGGGAAGAAAAGTTATAAAGGGGGAGCTGGTAGAACTTAAGAGGAGAATGGGAAGAAGGAAGGAATGGGGGAGGAAGCAAAGCAGGTCAGAGGGAGGAAGTGAAGAAAAAAATTAAGGTGGGAAGGAAGGAAAAGGGGAGGGTGGGCAGGGGTAAAGATAAAGGAAAGAAGGAATGTGGGAAGGGAAGGAGGGTAGTAGTAAAATGGGAAGAATGATGATGGAACAGAAGTAGGAAATAAGGAGGAAAGAAAAGTTTATGAATGATGAATCAGTAGGAAAAGTGTTACATAAAGGAGAAAAATTGTGTGAAAGGAAGAAGTCAATAAGGAAGTCAAATACAATTGTGCGTGAAGGGAATAAGATTAAAAAAGAAAGTTAATAGAGGTGACCAGGCTGGCAGGGGAGGGCAGGTAGGGGGATCAGGCAGGCAGGCAGGCAGAGTGGTTAGGGCAGGCAGGCAGGTTAGTGGTTAAGAACCAGAAGTCCTGGATTGTGAGAGTCCCCAAGAACTCCATATTGGAGAGGGTGCAGGTCGGGCTGAGGAACACCCCCACCCCCACATGAATTTCGTGCACCAGGCCCCTAGTATATTATAAATGGCAAAAATGTCCAAGATTACAAAAACAAAACTTAGAGAAGATGGCGTTGGGGGGTGGGTGGGGAATTTCACTAGGTGCAGTATCAACAAAGTTAGACTGAAAAACACAATTCAGCCACAAGCCAGGAAACAACCTGAGAACACACCAATAAAGAATGCTTAAGTTCCATTGCAGCAAATCAGGCATTGCTGCCAATTTAGTGGGCTTGCCACACAGAATTCCTTATATAATTCGAGAATGTAGTTTGGTAATTAGCCTACTGAAGTAGACAGTGCCCTCTAGTGGACACTCGTTTCAAAAGCACTCCTCACTGCCACCACCCTCTCTTGAGTGGGCTCTGTAGTTCCTGCAGCAAATTTGCTGCGCACACATTGCAACTGCTGGCAAGCCCACCCTCACCTCGGAGACCAGCCAGCTGAGAGGAGAGCCAGCCAACACTGAGTAGTTACTGTCAGAAGAAATTTTGAATCAAAATCTGGTGCAAAGTGCAATGACTAGGGTGGAAAGTTTTGTTCTCTCCGTTTTAATATTTAGCATGCCTTCTTAGAAAGGCAACTGGTTCAGAGACTTTCAAAAGAAAATCAGGAATATGTTGTTTAAAAGTACGTACTTGCAACTAGTAGATTTTTAAAAATCCTATAGCTCTATACACAGCATAGTGATAGTTAACAATACTATCACTCAAAGTTGCTAACAGACAAGATCTTAATTGTTCTCAACATAAAAATAATGATGATTATGTTACCTGATGGAGATGCTAGCTCACACTATGGTGGAAATCATACTGCAATATGTAAATGTATCAAATCCACATGTTGCACATCCTAAACTTCCACAATGTTATGTCAGTTATGTCTCAATTTAAAAAAAGAAAGAAGTGATAACAGAGAGAACAGTAATACAGAGTAAAAGACATTTTTTCCATCATGAAAGTCAAAAGGCTTTTAAATGTATTTTGAAGAAGATTGTAATTATATGTGCTACCTCTAGCCTTAGTGACTGAGAGTGACTAATACACTATAAGCAATGAGCAACAGAAAGATTGTAAAATAAAAGATAATTCCAAATAAAATAAGATGCTATACAATGTTCAATACATAAAATAAATTACATAGTTTAAATGTAGATAAACAGGAAGTTCATTAATTTAATAGAGATAGACTCATGCATAGAGTTGGGGGATGGGCTGAGTGGGGGTGAAGGGATTGAGAAAAAATGAAAGAAAAGAAAAAGAACTCATGGATACTGACAAAAATGGGGTGATTGCCAGAGGGGAAGAAGATGGAGGGCAGCATAGAAGGGTATAGCGGGGATACATGGTCATGGATGGAGACTTGACTTGGGATGGTGAACACACAATACAGTGTACATATAATGTGTTATAGAATTGTGCACCTGAAACCTGTATAATTTTCTCAAGTAGTGTCAACCCAGTAAGTTTTTTTTAAAGTTAGGCCCTTCTATCTCTCTACTAAATAAACATTAAGCAAACATTAAAGAATGTACATTTAAAATGTCAATAAATCATTTGTTTGTGCAATAAAATGGCATGTTCCAGACAGCCTGCGTAATCCTTGACTAAGCATGTCCAAACCTTTGACCTGGGATTTGCAGCTATGGTTGCAAATAAGTGCATCTATTTAAAATCAATAAAAACACTAAGACCTTGTCTTCCTTTCAGTGTCTGTCTCAGCGATCCAGTGGCTGTTCTAATCACAGATCCCCCAAAAAACATCTTTTTTTCTTACATGAAAAGATTCAAAGCCCGCAAGCGCCGGGGTACATACATAACAAAGGTGTTGGCAAATTTCATCTTAGGATATGGAGTCCCTACAAAGGCAGAAAGAAAAGGAGCCCTGGAGTTCTCCTGGGCAATGGGGGTAACATGGACAGAGCAGTTGTACACAAGCAAACACAGGACAGCAAAACAAAACAGGTAAATGCAATCCAGGCACCAGAAGATCCGCTGTGAATAGCAACAGCCGCGCCAAATCTAAATCAACAAGAAAGCACTCAAAGGGCCAGGAGAAGGGCTAGTCACCATATAAGTTAGCAAAAATAATCAAATCAAATAAGACTACATGATGTCTCATGGTTTAACTCGTAGAAGCAGAAGTTTTCTGATAGCTCAAGGGAAAAGGGAAATTAGATAGAAGACAAAGAGGAAAGACATGCTTCTGAAAAGATTTATTATATTAAGTTTCAAAAATTATTTTAAATTCCCAGGGAAATCAGTATTGTTGTTGCTTTGTATGGGGAGTAGTTGCTTAGATTTATTCACATGGTTACCATTTTGCTGCTCTTCATTCCTTCCTGCATCTCCGTGTTTCTACCTGGACTCATTTCCCTTCTGCTGGAAGGACTCCCTGTATAATTCTTATAGGGCTGGCCTCCTGGGGTAACTTCTCAGAATCTTTACCTACAAATGTTTTTATTTTACCTCCACTTTAAAAGAAACTTTTCACTAAGTAAAGAATTCTAGGTCAGCAGTTACTTTCAATACTTTAAAGATATCAACTCCATTGCCTGACTTGCCTTGATTCTCTTGAGAAGTCAGTCAGTCATTTTATTGCTGATCTTGTAAGTTAATATATATTTTTGTCTCAGGCCTCTCTGTTTTTTATATTTTCCCCTATATGGCTTGAAATAGTTTTACTATGATGCAGTTGCATGGTATTTTGTTTGTTTTTCCAACTTATCTATGCTTGGGTTCATAGCTCTTTATGTCTCTACCTGAGTTACTCTTAACACTTTTGAAATAGTCTCAATCATTTGATCTTCAGATATTGCTTTTGCTCCAATAACTCTTTCTCCTTCTGTTTAAAAAATTACATTCAAGGACCCTTTCAGGTGCCCACGTGTCCTTCATGATCTTTTGGTATTTCTCATTCAGAAGGGAGTGTTGCTGTGGGACTGAGTGAAAAAGGTGAAGGGAATGAGTACAAATTGGTAGTTACAAAATAGTCATGGGAATCAAGTAAAGCATAGGAAATATAGTCAGTAATAACTATACCAGGTGAGCACTGGAAATACTGGGGGGAACACTTTGTATATGGCTGCCTAACCACTATGCTGTACACCTAAAACTAATACAAAATTATACTGAATGTCCACTGTAACTGAAAAATAAAATTTTAAAAATAAAGTTAAAGAAATAAACAAATAGAGTGTTCATGAGAGATCTCATCAAATGAAATTTGAACAAAGATTTGAAGAAGTAAGCAATGAAGCCACATGATATCTGGAGAAGGAATGTTAAAGGTAAAGAGCACCAAGAACGCAATCCCCAGAGTGAGCCTAGGGTCTGTGGTGACTCGGGATTGGGGCTCCTCAGACCTTTAAATGAGTGCCCCTCCCCCATTTCATGGTGTTGTCCCACTTCGTGCTCTTAGATGTGTAACAAGTCACTGGTCCACGGGACAGCAATACTGGGAGCCAACGAAAACATGGAAGTTAGTGACATTAGGCCAACAGACAAAGCAGATCGGGACACCAGGCTTCAGTTTTGGGCTGAATATTGACAAGAATGTTTGACAGGCAATATTGTGACATTGACTTGAGGCACTCTGGCAGACCAGATGTTATATGCAGAGACATGAAACAAAGGATATGTGTTTTAGGAGTTGTGGATTGAATATACAGAGAAAATGTGAAATATAACATTTGAATGGCTGAGCATTTCCCCAAATTAATTAAAGACATAAAGCCATAGATTTAGGAAGACCAGTGTGTCTTGAACTGAGTAAATAATAAGAAATGTAAATCTAGATACGTAGTTAAAATAACAGAACACCAAAGACATAGAGAAAAATCTTAATAATTTCAAATTGTTATTCACCTTGCTTCAAAACCAACTTTAATTACTTAACTTAATCCTGAGTTGCATAATCTTTCTCAAACTGGATCAATTTTATCTATTTGAACTTTTTTTTTTTTTTTGCCATGTCCAATAAGCACATCTACCGAGTTTGTAGACCTTTGAATGTCATGTGAGATATGAGCTCAGTCTTCTCTCATTTGTCTTCTTCCAGATGCCCTGTTTTCTGCCATCATCCCTTGAAGTCTTGCCAGTGGTATATATTATAGGGTGGTCTCACCTCTATCTCGACCTTCTCTGATGCTGCCAGCCCACATCTATACCACTCACAATGTCACACGACCATATAATGCCTGGCATTGTTTCTACCTATGAATGTGTACCCATCACTTTGTTCAACTGAACAATTGACTCTTAAAGGAGATGTACAATGATGATGGTTTAAAGCTGTGGTTCTCTAACTCTTGGATCTAATAGCTTCTTAAAATTTGTGGGGAATATAGCATTCCCAGCTCTTCTTTTTTGCTGAAAGTATATTAAAAGCTATCATTCACTATCTATGTCTTTTCATAAGAGAAACGACATTTTAACAATAAAAACCTATTGAAGACACAATCTCATAAAATTTAATAAATTTACCTTACTGTAAAGCTCACAATACTGTTCATATTTCCCTGCCTTTCCTAAAAATAACTAATAAAATATTGATCAATGGCAGCCCCAGTTGCTTTTGGGCCAGGGTTTACAAATCACCACCTTACTGTTACAATGATTGCCCTACTTCCTATGGCTAGACTTTTGGCGCTAAAAAATTAATTGCTGAATGATCAGATGAAGTAATCAAAGTCAAATTATCTTTATTTCCTCACATTTTCTTATTCTCATCATGAATCTTGACTCTCTTCCTCACCTCTCATTCCCAGGCAGGCCACTGAAAGGTTTTTGTAAATATACATAAGTATATGTTATCAATGCAACAAATCTTATCTTTTCAGCATTTTTAACTGAAAGTTTCCTGTGCCTCTTTGAAGCAAAAGCAGTCTTTATTTGAGACTCTACCACATATATTTAAAGGTGAATGTCAGTCTGACTTCTAGCCTTCTTTTATTGTCTCTTACTTTGACCTTTATTTCTTACTTTTACTTTTTTTATTATAACTCTAAATTTAGCACCCTCTTTTCTCTAGTTTGGCCTGGTTTTTACTTCTGTTCTTTTCTCAGCTATACTTAGATTCTTACATAACTTTAATCACTTCTTTCTACCCACAGTTCTCATTTACAAAAATATTTTTCCCTCTGTACTTAGAATTCATTATTTTTGACAGTTAATTTTTATTATCAAAGCAATATAATTATAGAATATTTTAACATATTTTTAAATGAAAGAATATCACTCACAAATCTTACTCCCAAAGATAACCATTGTTAACATATTTTGATGTATATACTATATTCTCTTAGGGTCTTTTACTGGGTGTTAACACCCTCCCCTCTAAATAGAAAAAAAGAATTATGCATATGATAATTATAAGAATATTCCGAGGTTCTAATTAGAAATATTGTAAAGATAAAATACATTTGCTTATAATATTCACCATCATTGGTCTTCTACCATCCTAGCTAATAAAAGGGTAATATTAAAATTAACTGTTTCTTCGGGACGCCTAAGCCACGCCTACCAGCCAATCAGAGCGACTGTATGCAAATTAACCCAGCCAACATGGAGGTGGCATTCAGGGACCTGAGTAAACAGGCAGCGTCCCTTGCAGCAGGAGTGAAACTGTTTGCGAGCCACCTGGGCTTCTCTCCGCTCCAGGGAACATCATATTTGCAACAAATATTTCAATCCTAGGAGCTGAAGTAAACAGCAGACAGGGCCTGACTTCTAATTAAACATTGTTTCATTATAGAAGCCAGAGCTGAAGCAGAGAGGAGGTTTCGTTACTAGGCCCCGGCTTAAAGGAACAGTGTATCAATTATAGAAGATAAACAAACCCCAGAAACCTGCGTCCAGCCAGCCTTGCTGAGACATTGGGTCAACGGGAGCTGTGGGCAGACTGAAATTCTGAAAACAGCCATCAGCTCATCACCCATGCTGGCCACACCCCAATGGGATGAGGGACATTACTGGGGGGCTTGGCCAGCCTGCAGACAGCCATCAGCCCCTCACACAGGCTGGCCAGGTACCCCAGTAGGGACCCAAAACCTGAAGGGACTGTGGGCAGCCTGAAAACGGCCCTCAGCCTATCACCCAGGCTGGCCACACCCCAATGGGGTGAGGATCCACACTGGGGGTCTTGGCCAGCCTGCAAACAGCCATCAGCCCCTCACCCAGGCTGACGAGGCACACCAGCAGGTGGACATCCCCAGAGGGGTCCCAGACTGCGAGAGGGCACAGGTCGGGCTGATGGACCTCCCGAGTGCACAAATTTTTGTGCACTGGGCCCCTAGTTAGAAAATTAGATGGTACATCAAACTATGCGATTTGAATTTTGAAGATGAAGAAACATATGACTTAAGGTCCTTGACTGTCAATATGACCACTGCTGTGATCTATATAACTCTTTTTGAAGATAGCAAAAGGAATACTTTTGAGTTAACAAGTATTCTAACAGTATCCTCATCATAAAAATAGCTGTCTATTGTTATTATGTGCTGTACCAAGATGTCACCTATTATTGATTTCAGAGGTTGCAGTATATTTGAGAGACAATTTGCCTGCCTTCTTAGAAAATCTTCTTCATCCCAGAGACCTTCTGTGGGGGTCATGTAACTACCTACTCATTCTCCTTTTACTCCTCCACACATATATCTCACCAGCCTAGGCTAAAAGCTGTGGGAGGCAGGGGTCACTAGATGGGGATGTAGAGGGATTGAGCAAAAAAGAGAAAAAACTATGATCAGGGACCACAGTATGGTGATTGCTGAGAGGAGGGGTGGTGGGAAGGTGAAAGAGGATATGGGGGGATAAATGGTGACTGACAGAGAACTGACTTTGGGTGGCAAAAACACAATAGAATAGAGTATACAGATGATGTGTTGTAGAACTGTGTACCTGAAACCTGCATAATTTTGTTAACCAGTGTCACTACAATAAATTCATAAAAACAAAATAAAATATAAAAAGTAAAAGCTCAAAGAAAAGAAAATCAAATGTTTTAGTCATTACAAAAAATTCATTTAATGTTGAAAACATTAGACACAAAAATTATATATTACCATTAAATTAATATAGTCAAGAAACTTCAAATTCAAGGCCTAGCTTAGAAGTAAAAATAGGAATTTTGGTGCCAGAAAATAAGAGGAAACTTAAACAGCAAGTGAGAACTAAACAAATGTCCCACAGCACATATGGATTTAATATGTCTAAATGGCTGTATTTTTAACTTCGCTGGGGTGCTTGTGGTGGCCACGGGCCTGATGTCTGCAAAGTGGAATCGAGCTTCCAACTAAATAAGACAATCTGCATGAGTTGTATTGTCCAGTTTAAAAGGACCAGAGAGTCTACCCACTGTCCTTGGGATGCGGCAGAGGGCATCTGATCACCATGGGTCACTGGAAGAATAATTGTAATCTGATGCAAATGAAAAACACAAGTGTGTGGATGTGGTGTCTGAATTTACACATTTATTGGAAAGACATCCTCACAAGTTAAGTCACTCAACCTCCAACAGGAAAATAATTCTCAGTGACAATGAGCTCATTTGTACAAATTTCAGCATACACAAAGGAAATAAATTGCCAAAACCAAAATCAGCAGCTTCCAAAATGGGGGAAATTTACATCCCATCAATCCTTTTAAACAAATATAAAAGAGATACTATAAAGCAGTTTTAAAATATTCAAAGATAAAAATAATATAACCAAAGTTCAAGAAAAAACATAATGAGGAATATAATAACGTATTTCATTAACATTAAAAAAAACTCAAACAATTTAAACAGTTATGTTGGACAGTGCTAAAAAATAAAATTAATAAAATGATAGATAAATATAAAGAAAGCACAGAGACTGAAACATAGTCAAATAATAGGATGGAAATGTGACAGCTAAGATACAAAGAAAGAATTAGATATTCCAACTGATATTTACTACAGTTGTAGGAGAAATTCCAGAAAATAAAGGAAAAACATTATATGAAGAGATGATGTTTGATAATTTTCCAGATTTCAAGAAAGCATGAAAAAGTAGATCTAAAACACTTGTCAAATCTTGAGTAAGATAAATTAAAAACAAATCCACATGTAGACTAACATATCATAAGGATATCACAGAACATCAAATATGAGAGAAAAATACCAATTTAGAAAACACAGATTACTCCCAAGTAATAATTACCAGATTGTCAACAGACTTCTCATGAGAAATGATACATGCCAAATCCAAATGGAGTAATGTGTCCTAATTACTGAGGAAAAGTAATATCTTTCTCAACCAACCTCAACTATCACTTAAAAGTACGGACAAAAGAGCCCTGGCTGTGGTGACTCAGTTAGTTGGGCATTGTCCCATGCACTGAGAGGTTACTAGTTTGAATCCTGGTCAAGGCACATGCCCGGGTTGTGGGCTCAATCCCTGGTAGAGGGTATTCAGGAGACACCCCATCAATGTTTTCTCCAAAAGTCAATGAAAAATCTTTTTAAAAACAGATAAAGTAAGAATAAAGTAAACATATTTTATATACCTACACCCAATAAGAGACTTCATACTTACAGAAAGCACAATTTCAGAGGGAAATGCTTTCCCCAGAATGAAAACTGAATCTATGAGGAAGGAGTTCAGTCATAGTATTTAAGGTCCTCATCTTCTATGGACAGCTTATGATGTATCTTAATATTAAGCTTTGCTAAGACATGTTCACATAGTAATTTAACAATCTTTAAAACAGTGGTGAGCTTTTCATCTCAGGAAATTTTGGCATTGATGTTTTGGTTGTCATAACCCAGGAGGGGGGTACTACTAGACATTTAGTGGGTAGAAATTAGGCATGCTGTTAAGAAACATCCTACAGCCCTAGCTGGTTTGGCTCAGTGGATAGTGTATCCGCCTGCAGACTGAAGGGTCCCGGTTATCATTCAGGGAAAGGG
This sequence comes from Murina feae, assembly GCA_004026665.1. Taxonomy (NCBI): domain Eukaryota; kingdom Metazoa; phylum Chordata; class Mammalia; order Chiroptera; family Vespertilionidae; genus Murina; species Murina feae. The sequence continues at coordinate 13,493 of PVJC01037763.1, forward strand.
CACATGCCCAGGTTGTGGGCTCAATCCCCAGTAGGGGGCCTGCAGGAGGCAGCTGATCAATGATTCTCTCTCATCATTGATGTTTCTATCTCCCTCTTTGAGAGCTATAAAAATATATCTTTTTAAATAAAAGAAGCACCTAGCTGGGGGCAGCTCCTGTGTTGAGCTCTGCCTCCGCACCTCCCTCCAGAGGGAGGCGACTGGTGGCGGTGATCAGAGGGCAGGGCCGGCCAGCAGGCAGCACCAGGCTGCCAGCCTAGGCAGGTGCCAGCGGGAGCCTCCCCCAACCCTCCCCCCTTGCCCCAATCACCCTGCCCACCGGTTGCCCCACAGATTAGCCCTGGTCGCCATCCAGGCCTAGGGATCCTACCCTACATATTGGGAACATTCTCTTATATTTTAAAACCAAAATCTGGCAAGGCTATTCTAACACTGAAAAAACAGGATGATACAGTGATGATATGCAGGGACTCCATCTTGCACATTTTGTGGTCAGCCCTGATTCTGACATTTACAACTGTGCCAATTACTTAACTTCTCTGTGCTTCAGTTTTTCTACCCATAAGATGGAGTAAATGATACTACTATCTCAGAAGGATCATGTACTACTTTTTATAATCAAGGGAATAAAATGTAGCTGCTCATACAACAGCAAGATGCCTTTCACCTGTGTGAAAAGTATGGTCACTGGTGCATGTGGCATCCCAAACTGCGAAAAGGATGTTCAACTGCCGGTTTAGGCCCAATCCCCATAGAGATCGGGCCTAAACCGGCAGTCAGACATCCTCCTGAGAGGTCCCAGATTGAGAGAGGGCGTAGGCAGGGCTGAGGGATCCTCCCCCATATCCCCATGCACAAATTTTGTGCACCAGGCCTCTAGAATATACACTGAGTGGCCAGATTATTATGACTGCCTGATGTGTGTAGGAAAATTAGCTACAATTTCATGCTGAAGTTGCTAGAGGGCCAGACCATTATAAACAGGGAAGCAGGTTGTTTACCATGACAATAGAAGTGATTTTTTTCTGAAGTTATGGGTAAACAAGGTGATTTAACAGCCTTTAAATGTGAGATACATATATACACTTAGTGGCCAGATTATTATGACCACCCCATCAATACTTTTTTGCCTTCAATACTGAGGCTATTCTTCTTGGCACTGACTCCACCAGATGTTGAAAGGTGATGCGAGGAATCTGACACCATGCCTGATGAATACCACTGTCCAGTTCTGTGAGATTTGATGTTTGTGGAACCAGCTGCCTGAGGGCTCTTCTAACTTCGTCCAACAAATGCTCAGTTGGATTGAGATCTGGTGATTGTGGGGGCCATCTAAGCAAGATAAAGTCTCCCTCATGTTCTTGAAACCACTCCTGCACAATATGAGCACCGTGGCATGGCACATTGTCTTATTGGAAGAAGTCATCTCCATTGGGATACGCCATCAACATGATAGGATGAAGTTGATCAGCAACGATACTTAGGTATGTTGTGCTATTCAGACGTTGTTCCACACGAATTAAAGGGCCTAAATCATGCCAGGAAAACATGCCCCAAACCATAACATTGCCCCCACCAGCATGTAGGGTTGTACTCATGCATGTGGGGTGCATGCTTTCATGCTGTTTCTGCCAAATGCTCACTCTGCTATCTGCATGATACAACTGGAAACATGATTCATCGAACCACATGACTTTTCTCCAATGCTCGACTCTCCAATCCTTGTGTTCTTGTGTGAATTGGAGACGTTTTATCTTGGTAACTGCAGACAGCAAAGGTGTTCGAATAGGCCTTCAGCTTCCATATCTCATATGATGCAGTGTATGACTAATTGTCTACAAACATCAGGTCGTCATAATAATCTGGCCACTCATAATAATATATATCCCACATTCAAAGGCTGTTAAATCACATTGTTTACCCATATCTTCAGAAAAAATCACTTCTACTGTCATGGTAAACAACTTGCTTCCCTGTTTATAATAGTCTGGACCTCTAGCAACTTCAGCACAAAATTATAGCTAATTTGCCTACAAATGTCAGGTGGTCATAATAATCTGGCTAATCAGTGTATATATGTGAGGAAAAGGAAATTATCACTTACATACATTGTGGTCAAGGCAATTTACTATGGAATCCTAATTTAACTTAATTATTTCTAAAGAAGTTAGAAAGTTCCAGAAACCATTCTCATGCTTTTTCATATGTCCTCAGATAATTAGAATAAATAAAGTCATGCCAAAGTTTACATGACCTATATAAGGCTGTAAGACTGTAGACATGCCCACAAACATTTTAAAACTTATCTCAGCACTACAAAGTTATTAAAAACTCATGTGAAACAAAGTTATTGAACTATAAGTTTCCACATATGATAATAACAGTAGACTAAATTTGAAATAAAAATGGTATAAAACTTTCATGGAAGAAAAAATCATTTTGAAAATACATTTTCCAAATGGTATACTTATAAGAGACAAACTGAGTGGGAACTGGAAGCTATAGATGTTTGAAGAGGATGATGATACTAAAAAGTACAAGAAAACATAATAAAGTGTAGTATTTTTCCTTTGTCATTTGTGTGACTGCTGAAAGCAAGCTGTATATGCCTGGACTTGAAGGACATAAAAACATACTGAGCATTTTTGCTGGTGTTATTTACTGATACCGCAACCCTGCCTCTTCTAACTGCATCACAGTATTAGAACACTGTTTGTTATGAATTTGAAGGGACAGAAGTTTCCTTATAGCAAAGATATGTTTAAAATTGTGATGATTATATCCAACCAAAGGAAATCTTTGGTCTGTACTGGAAATTATAACCCTCAAGAAAAAAAAAAAAACTACACAAAGGATAAGGAAAAAGGGAGAAACAATATGCAGAAATAGTTTTATACAATATGTTTCCATCATTATTTAAAAGATATTGGCGGTGCTGTGGTGGCGCTGGAGGGCTGCAGCCCTTGCCCTTCCATGTGCCCTCCCAGCGGGCAGCTTCGCAGCTGCCTGGGATGCCTGCTCCAGGAAGAGGCCGCGCCTGATGCTGTTGAACTGCTGGGCTGTGGCAGGGCCGTCACCGGCGCCAGGTGAACGCAGCGGCATGAGGCGGAGATAGGGAAAGCAGCTGAAACGAGTAGCTTCCAGACCGAATTGGCAGTGGAGATCGAGCTGGGAGAGAGCCTGCAGCTGGAGAAGACAGAAGACTCCTGACAGAGGAGAGAAAAAACTATATAACCAGATACCCAGAGAAGATAGATCATGGGGAGACAAAGAAACAGCCCGCATATGAAAGAAAAACAGGCATCACCAGAAAGGGAAGTAAATGAAATGGAAGCAAGCAAATTGTCAGAGAAAGAATTCAGGGACATGATCATAAGGTGGATGAAAAGAATGGAAGACAAATTTGACAGTATGTGTAAGAACCAAGAGGAAATGAAGAAGAACCAAGAGGAAATGAAGAAGAACCAAGAGGAAATGAAGAAGAAGCAAGAAGAAATGCAAAACAACATCACCGCTATGAAGAACTCAATAGAAAGCATCAAGAGTAGACTAGAAGAAGCAGAGG
>PVJC01037764.1:0-17052 GCA_004026665.1 Murina feae
GGGGTGAGAAAAATTGTAGATGCTTATTAACATTTCATAAATGTATTTGTGGTTCCCCCTGCCCCACCCTCACACTCTTTAGTTGCAGAGTCAACATCAATGGAGAAGCAATTGAACCCAAATGGCAACTTTTAAATCCCCAAGAAGCCCTGTGTCACACTCAAGGCCTCGTGTGTAAGGAAAGTCAAAACAACTTGGTCTCTGCCACTCCACCTGCCACACAAACCCTAAATGATAGAGGGATTTAAAAGGTAAGATGATATGAGGGTAGCAGTTGCATCTTGTAACTTTCTGATTACTTACTACAGCCATGTATGCACAAGCGCAAACTAAAGCCAACACCAAAACACCGAAACAAAGCACATCACTTCCAAACACCGTCTACTTTTTTCAATTCAAAGGCTCCGTGAAACACAAAAGATGGGATATTTCACTCAAAAGGCAAACTTTTAATTAGGGTGTTTTTCTTCAGCTGCCAATGCCAAAGAAATCCAACGTGAAGCAAAAGTATCACGAGGCAAAGAATAGCAAAGGAAAAAGTGACATTGCAAATGAACCCTGAGGAGTTATCAGTAATTGCTTTTCTGAGAAGTTAACACCTAGGCTATGTGAGGGAACAGGTTCATCTTGGATTCAATGTGTTCAAATGTTTTTATTCCTGGTTAAGGCATTTTTAATAAACAGAATAAATTAAAATTGATTTGCTCGAAGTCAGACGATTCATCAGTGCAACAGGTGTAAATATTGTAGAGGACATGACCAGCCTGTACTTATTTTAAAATTCTGAATTACATTTTATTCCTTATAACAAAAGCTATATTCTTTTAATCATAAGGAACTTGATTGTTGAAAGGCAAAATTGAAATGAGAAAAAAAAAGTATGATTGTCCATGAAGAATGGCATCTGTTGAGAAACAAAATGGAAAAGTATATACAGAAAAATAAATACAGTGGAACCTTGGTTCTTGAACTTGATTCCTTCTGGAAGGCTGTTGGAGAAGCGATTTTTAAAAAACTCGAATTAGCCCTAAGCTGTTTGGCTTAGTGGATAGAGCGTCGGCCTGTGGACTCAAGGGTCCCAGGTTCGATTCCAGTCAAGGGCATGTACCTTGGTTGCGGGCATATCCCCAGTGGGGAGTGTGCAGGAGGCAGCTGATTGATGTTTCTCTCATCGATGTTTCTAACTCTCTATCCCTCTCTCTTCCTCTCTGTGAAAAATTAATAAAATATATTAAAAAAATAAAAAACCCGAATCATTGTTTCCCATTAGAAATAAGGTAAATTGAATTAATCTCTTCCATACCCCCCAAATGAGTCCCTGTTGCAGCATTTCTTATATACAGTCTCCCCATGCCTCACTACACTATAAATGCCACTTCTTTTCTTAAATTTATTGAACCGTCCCCTACTAGCCTTAAATGAATCACTTTCTACGGTGTCTTTCAGGAGGTCAGAATAAAGCATTTTTACTTTTTCACATAATATTGCCTCTGAAATGCTATCACCAGCTCACTGGCTGAGTTTTGTTTATCCAAATCAACATTTAAAAAAATCTCTTCAATGGCCTGAGATCCTTGTTTCATTAGCACTTTCACACCCTTAGCAAAATCAGCACTCTTGATGGCCTCCTTATGTTTTTAAACTGTACCGTCAATCTCACTATGCCATACTCAGTAGCCAGATCTGACATGTAAACATCTTTATCATATTTTGCAATTATTTATTTTTTAAACTCTACCATTCCCACAACTTTCCTTTTCACTGTGCTGCTATCACTAACCTTCTTAGGATCCATAATGACTGATTGCCCATATTTAATAATAATAAGCAGCAACAAAAGCAAAAAAACAAACAAACAACCCAAAACATAAAAATATTCACAGCACAATTTCCTGAGATGTTAACAACTCGAGGTTTAGTGGTAAACAAACTCATTTTGGTCCATTTTCTCCTTTGTCTCCTGAGAGACCTGTGACTGATCATACAGGTATTAGCATAAAAGTTGTTGGCAGGTTGAGAAGCGAAGTTTTGTTCCACAACCGAGATAATTCTCCATGAACAGTTTGGTTTATCATTTCACCGATACCACACTGTCTTGTTACAGATTTAGAATAGTCTTGTAATTAAGGAGCAGGAGTTCTTCAACTTTCCCTCTCTTTTAGGATTTTGGGGGCTATTCTAGTTCCTTATCTTTTGATATAAATTTTAAATTCAGCTTATTCATATAAAAGCTTTTAAATCAAACTTTTCTGAGATTTTGATTGGGATAGTGTCAACTGAATAAATCAAGTTGGCATCTTAACAGTATTGAGTCTTTCAATCTACAAAACACATAGCTCTCTTCACTTATTTATATCTTTAAAAAAATTTCTTTCATCATCGGGTGCTTTTTTGTAGCTTAGCTTACAACATAGAGATTCTGAATATATTCCTTTAAATCCTAGATAATAAAAGGCTAATATACAAACCAACCCAACGGCGGAACAACCAATCACTATGACATGCACTGACCACCAGGGGGCAGATGCTCAATGCAGGAGCTGTCCCCTGGTGGTCAGTGTGCTCCCACGGGGGAGCGCCACTCAGCCAGAAGCCGGGCTCATAGCTGGCAAGCGCAGCGGCCATGGCAGGAACCTCTCCTGCCTCCACAGCAGCACTAAGAATGTCCAACTAACTCCAGGGAGCAGGCCTAAGCAGTCAGTCGAACATCCCCTGAGGGCTCCCAGACTGGGAGAGGGCATAGGCCATGCTGAGGGACCCCACTCCCCAAGTGCATGAATCTCATGCACCAGGCCTCTAGCTTATATATAAGTGCTTCTTCTTCTTTTTTTTTTCATGATATAAAATGATGTTTCTAGCTCTGTATGATCTTCCAGTATGGGTTAGCCTGGTCCTCTATGGCCTTTGATAATTTCTGAAGATTTCTATAGATTGTCAATTTAGCTCTCTGTGTGGCACCCCCTTTCCTGTGCAGCTCTACTTTCTTCAATGCTGTGCCCTCTCCACTTTCTCAACTCTTTCTCTTAGACTCAGAGATCCTGCAGGTTCTGTTTTTGGTCTCCCTCCCTGCACTGTAGCTGGGAAACCTTCTCCAGGCAGGGAGCTGGGGCATGTGGCTCTGGCCTAGTTTGTTCCTCAGTCTGAACAAGCACTATTTTATATGTTTCCATTCCTTTTATCATTATTGAAGACATGAGGTAAATCTAGTCCCTATTACTCCATTGTGGCTGGAAAGAGAATTTTCCACTACAGCTTTCGACATGAATTACATGTAATACAATTGTACAATATAACCTTTCCCCTCTGCCTCTGCTTCAGGCACATTTAACTTCATTCAATCTTTTATATATACCAAGCTAACTCCCAAGGGGCCGTGTACATAGTCTTGTCTTTTCTTAACATGCCTTTTCTCCTATTGTCTGCTCAATTCCTACTCATCCTTCAGATTACAATGTAGTCATCATTTTTAAAGCGGTTCCAACTTCCCAAAGTTGTCCAATCCCTTTATATACTCTTATAACACACCTTCATCACATTTACCTCATTTCTAACTTTACACTTATTTATATAACTACTAGAGGCCCAGTGCATGAAATTTGTGCACTCAGGGGTCCCTCAGCCTGACCTTCACCCTCTCACAGTCCAGAGCCATCAGTTAGACATCTTTACTGCTGCCACAAAGGTGGGACAGGCTCCCGCCGTTGTGCTCACCAGCCATGAGCCCAGCTTCTGGCTGAGTGGTGCTCCCCCTCTGGGAGTGCACTGACCACTAGGGGACAGCTCCCGTGTTGAGTGTCTGCCCCCTGGTGGTCAGTGTGCATCATAGCGACCAATCATTCCGCTGTTCAGTCGATTTGCATATTAGCCTTTATTACATAGGATTTGATGCATGTCTGTTTCCTCCTCTAAACTGTAATGCATGTTGGAACTATGTCTATCTTTGCCTATCATTTTATCTGATACAGTGCCTGCCACATAGTGGGTGCTCATCAAATATTTGTGTGAACAAATTGAGATCACTTCCATATTTGTCTTTTGTGTCAAGTTTTATTAATTCTTGTATTTTCTTTTATATGCAATACACCAGTAAGTAATTACAGCTTTCCACCCATCAAATTAAAATTTTCCATATCTCACCAAAGCAAAATTAACATAAAGGGCAACTGTTCTTTCAAATTGTAATAACATTCACTCTTTGGAGACAACTAATTTAAATCTTATTGTTAAATAAACTATTGATAGGAGAATTCTGCAACCACTTAGTGCCCTTAAACAGCCATTTGCGAATCACAGATGTAATAAAACACAACTTGGCACAATCAGGCAAACAAATTGACTCATAAGGGATATCAGATATTCTTGCTTCCATTTTTTTTCATCTTTCCAGTTTGTTTGAAAACTCATAAAAACCATATGATGAGTTTTTGAATAAGACAAGTGGTAGTTCCATGTTGACTTTTTGTCCCTGATAGTTTGACTTTTAATTTTAGAGCTGTGATTCTGGTATCACAAACACCCCAAGGAAATATTTTGTGTTACAGCTTACACTATGATGGCTAATTGTTTTTTGTGTTTTTATTCCACGGTTCTCTATGACTTGCATTTCAAGTCAATTTAAACGCTGACCTCCAAAATGACTTATGTGATAACAGTCGTTTTCACTTTCATTGAAATAGCTGCCAGAGCCCAACTGGATATTTTCTCTACTTTCAGAAAACACACACAAATTGATTTATTTCTTCTCAAATTTTTTTATCTCTCTAAAGTTAGTCATTACTATTTTTCCACTCAAGATAAAGACATTTTAATATAATCATCCTTAAATAGAGCAAATGCTCCCAAAGTTAACAATACAATTTGAGATCTAGTGAGAGACACATAGAAAAGATTTTTCTTCCCTTTGCTTTTGTTTCACTATCTGAAAAAATCTGAGCAATAATTGCTACTTACTTTCCCAGCAGGGAAATTATGAGGATTATTAAAATAATATATGTAAATTACCTTGCTGTCAGAAGCCTTGCATACCTGTGTAATATAGTGTGTGCACTGCTAAAAACTCATATTAATAGGCTTTAAATTTTACCTTAATGCTCAAGTAAGTAATTCCCATATAGTTCAATGTTATTGGCTCCGATTTTTTTTTTTTAAGTAGGCAGGTGTTGCTCTAATTAATTGGAATGGACACAGATTTGCAATTGCTCCTGTAAGAAAGCATTTTTGCTTTAATGCTACTGATATTAAATGTAGAGGCTTATTCTCATTTCCACAGGACTGCTCCCTGTTCTGAGTGCAGAATTCTTAGTTAAAAATGCCGACCTCCTCATAGAAATGGGACATTTCAGGTAATGTCATAATGTGAAGTACTTGGGCTTTGGAGTCAAACATTTCTGGATTAAAATCCCACCTTTGTCACACATTAACCCTGTGATCTAGGGCAAGTTCCTTCTTTCCTCAGTGGGACTATGTTCTCTGTGTGTCAAATGGGTGATAACCCTGCTGGGTTTGTTTCATGTGAAACACTCTGAGTAAATGGGATGCTCACTGAATGGCAGTTATCATTGCTGCTGAAAATTGCACTATCCATGCACTAGTGTGACATGGCATTAATAGCTAAGGAAAACCCCAATATTTATACATGGTTTGTTGTGTTTGGTTACAATGCTATATAGGCATACTTTTTTTTGGGGGGGGGAGTAATTCTTACAAAACTGTAATGTTGTCATTTTATTCCCCATTTTGCAGATATGGAAACTGAGGCTAAATAATTTGCACCTGGGGGAACCAAGGTTTGAATTTAGATCTATTGTATATCAAAGTCTAAGCAATAAGTCTTAATTCTGAAATAAAACTGCTTCGTATTTTGCTTAATTTTTTTTATTCAAGAAATGGTACAGGTGAGTATCTATACTTAGGTATGTCTTTTTTTTCTATACCCAGGTTTCTTTTGTTTCCTATGGCATCATTTTAACAGCTTTTGGGAAAGAAAGCAAGCAATCTTGTAGTTTCGGTTGAAGAAGAAAACATAGGATAGCTTTCAAATCTGCGTATGTATAGATGTATTTTTTTTCTATAATTTTGAACATTTAGTCATTATCATCAGTTATCACCAAAGTTATAGGGAGGGACAGTGGAGCTGTTGTTTATATACCACAAAATGGTTCCCTTGGAAATACGAGGTAATTTGCAATTGATATAAAAGAGGTGGAGAAAGAGTTATTGTTCTGTTGTTCTTCTCCACGTCTCTTTTCTAGTGTGTGGACACACACATAGTTAGATCACCTCCAATATTTATGATCTGTGTGTCAACTCTCCTTTCTAAAACACTAACTTATAATTGCCAACCACTTGACAAATAAGAAAGTCACTGAATTCTTATAGCCTTGCTTCTAGTTTTATTATAAGTGACTGAATGGATGAGGAGCCGAGGACACAGAAGATAGTAAGTACCACTGTTAAGTTTATAAGCTGTATTCTACTCTGCTGCTCAACACTACTAAGTTTATAGACTCAATAATGATTTAAAGAAAACATATATGAAAGAGGTCTGTGGAAGACTGAATAGTTTTAATATAATTTAAGTTTAATAAAAGCAATATGTAAGCATGTTTAAAAAAATCAATTTGTCCCCAAAGATGTATGCATGAAAGTAATATCCCCTGCCTTCTCTCAATTTAGCCCTGTCCCTAAGTCACAATAAACCATTTAACTCTTCAGATGTTCTTTTCTGCACATTATATTTATCTTTTTATGGACAGTTTTTTGTTTGTTTTAGAAGTAGCTTTTAATCATCATTAGTATTTGCTAGGTCTATAGATCATGGTTTCATGTTTAATAATTTTTAAATACAACAGTAAGCTAGGACTTTTATTCTCATTTCTCTTCTCCACCCCCTCCCCCCCCCCCACACACTCTTTCCCTTCTGAAGCCCTTCTTCCCACACCCAAGAAGGAAGCATTTTATCATGTAAAATTATTAACCACTTGTTCATAAACTACAGAAGGATGGGGACAATATCTAGGTGGGGTCCACCTTTATATTCCCCCATACCTAGTATATGTGCAGCACATTGTATATTATATACTCATAGGCATATTTGTGAAATGCATGGCTACATAGTGTGGTTTAAATACATCAGCTAAAGAAGGAGGGAGCTAAACACCACACGAGTCATCACAAGTCTTTAAATAATCTCAGTATTGAACAATTAAGCAGAAAGTAGATATTAAAATAAGAGTACTTTCACAATTCTCCTCTCTTCCTTGTCAAGGAGGTTAGCAGTGCTATATGGATTCTTTCGTCCCACCACACTGGTGACATCTAATTAGGTTCTCCCAGTTTTTCTGTTTATCTATTTAAAATTCTTTAAAGACCAATTCAAAATAGTCTCCGAGTAGCAAAATAGCTGGTGTGGTACCTTCTATTTTAAACCACAGGTCATCGCCCTGACAGTCAGGCATGCAGTTTCCAGGCTGCGGGGCCATGGGAAATACAGAAGGACTAAGTGTGCGGAGCAGAGCAGACTATCTCTCTGGCTCACCCACCATCTATCCTCCTCTGTGTCTCGTCGCTGAGAACGTGGGTCCTCCCGGCTCTGCTATTCCCAAAGCTACTATTTTAAACTCTCTTATGACCATGTAAACCCAACCAAGCCATAAAACACAAATATAGATTTGTCTACATCCTATGGGTTAAATGCTTGCAGCATTATCCAGAATGGCGGCACCAAGGCTAGATTTATAGCTTGCCCTTGGAGTGAAAATAGAGGAGGAAAAATTGGGCTGAAACTCAAGTTTACACGATACACTCACGCAAGAGTTGACATGCTGCTGCTGCCGCCGCCGCCTTGCCCACTGGTTGTGAACTGGCTTCTCATGGCCCAGTTTCTCTCCTTTCCTTTATCTGCCTGTGATGTACAAGGAAGCTCTGAGTGTATGAGAAATTCATGGGAATTCTGGGGAATTGCTTTACTCCAGAAAAGGAAGGCATTTTCCCCTGAATCTTAAGTTTCACATTCTTCTGCTAAGACATTCTGTAATTAAACAGCTTATGTGCGGCTTCATAAAACATACGGGGAGCCATCACTTGTTTAATTTCGGACAGGGTGCCGCTTCAGTTATGAGCAGAAATTCATTGGCAAATGGCAGGTGACAGAAGAGAAGGTTAGTCATAAAATCAAACCCAGTGTCAATTTGAGGACACTGAATGTTGTAAATATTGTCCCCTGCACATGAATTTCAAAACAAGAAAAAAAAAAATCTCTCAGGACGGAGAGAGCACATGTCCTTGTTGTGCAAAGAAATGATGAGAAGGTAGCAAGTGAAACTGTCTTTCTGGCATGGGCAATCTGCAGTGAGCCTGGAAAATTAAAGACGCTTCCTTTAAGAACTCATCAAGACCCTGCTGTCCCTTTGGTCACTCTGCTTGTCTTTGTCGTGTCTGCAGAGGTGCACAAGCATAAACTGAAGCTAAAACCAGTTCCCAGCACAGAGGCAAAGTAAATGGCCATCGAAAATAGCCCTAAAAAAACTCCAGTCTCCCAATAATATTTTCTATCTTAGCCTCTAGACTTAACAACACATGCTTAGAGTAACAGCAAGAGGACCAGCATTTTTTTTTCAAATATGAAAAAGAAAACAATGTGAAACCCACTGGACTCTGACTTGCCATTATTTACCCTCTCAAAGTTCCTGCTGCACTTGTTCTCATTAACAATTTCAATAACAGCCTGGTTTTCCCCAGAGCAAATGGTTCACACCCACCCAATACCATGCATTAGAGATTACACCTCCGTCCCAGTGCAAACTTTACAACCTAGGCATATAGACAAATGTTCAATATTTAAATTAATCTTTTTAAATATCTCCAAATTTAAAATCCTCATTCCAGGTGAGAGGCAATGTTACTACAAAAAGGACGTTAGAGTTAGCAATTAAAAATAATTTCAATCTTGTTATGTATAGCTTTTTATTTTAATTACTTCTAGTAAAGAAGAATATATTTCCGGTCATCCTCTTATTAATGACAGTGTTTTCTGACATGTGGGATAGTGCCATGGCCCTCACGGCTCATCCCATTTGAATTTACAGGATGGTTTCTTATCACCTAAGAGATTCATTTTGTAGAGTCACTTAACTTGCTCCACCTTAGGATCTGGATAATATACTCAGACCCCTAATAAGCTGGCTGCCTCTCTTCAAATTGGCCAACAGTTCCTTGCTTCAAATGTTACCTTTCTTAGAGAAATTTCCCTGTCCACTATTCCCATTGCACATCACTTCCTCCTTACAGTATTTTAATTTTCTTCATGACACTTACAATACCTAAAATAACATATATTACAAACACATTAATGCTATTTTAAAATTCCACTGAATGTCTACTTGATTTGTTACTGTCTTTGCCCCCAAAATACAAATCCGTTAACAACAAGGATTTGGTTTTCCTTTTCTTTTTTAAAATTTATTTATTAAATTGATTGGGGTGACATTGGACAGCATGAACATATAGATTTCAGATGTGGGCTTGCATGGTGCAAGATCTGTATATTGCACCGTGTGCCCAATTCCCGAAGTCAAATCCTCTCCAGTCATCAAATATTAGGACCCCCTTCTCTCCCACCCCTTCTGTGCCTGTGTTGTAGCCTAATTAAGTTACTTCTCATTCCTAGGAACTGTGCTGCTTCAGAACTCTGTACATTTGCACAGGAGGCTCACTTCCTGTGGAAAGGTTCCACCCAATTTCAAATGTTACTTATGTGTGAGAATATTTCCAACTCTCCTGGACTGAGGTATCTTCTTATGTTCTTATAGCTCATTATATAAGCTTCTATTATAGTATTTCTCAGATTCCATTGTAATTATTTGTTATGCAACTGTCTTACGTCTTAAAAATTTTTTAAATTGAATTTATTGGGATACAGCTTTCAATAGTACAACTCAATAAAATGTCATCTGCATCCACCACCTCAGCCAAAGTCTCTTTCTGTCCCTATTCTACCCCCTTCTCCCCACCTCCACCTACCTCCCCACCCTTAAAGCCTTACTAAGTGCCTGGTTCATAGTAAATATTCTGTATATGTTTTCTGAGTAAGGAAATCCTATAAACTCAGCAACAGTCAGATTTCTAACAAAAAATAATTAATTGTATAATGTATTTTTTTCTTTTTTTAAATATATTTTTATTAATTTCAGAGAGGAAGGGAGAGGGAAAGAGAGAAACATCAATGCTGAAAGAGAACACTTGATTGGCTGTCTCCTGTAGGCCCTCCCACAGGGGATCAAACCCACAACCCGGTTAAGTGCCTTGACCAGGAATGGAACCACGACCTCCTGGTTCACAGGGCGATGCTCAGCCACGAGCCATGCTGGCCGGGCTGTCTTTTCTGGACTTAGTTCAAGTGGCAAACTGAGCCGAAAGGAATGCTGGTCATGTAACCCAGAGACCGTTGGTAGTTGACATTTAACCATATTCACATACTTGCAAGGAACTCTGAGGGACAGAAAAACTTCCCCCTTCCCCCTTAGTTCTTCTGGCTGGTTGAATGATTCCAATGAGATACAACAGATTAACAGGAGAAAATCGTTTTAATGCGGGTGCAGGGGAATTTACATAGCATAAAAATTCCAAAGATAGTGAGCCCAAATGAGGCATATATATCATTCTGGATTAAGTAGAGGGAGGCAGGGATCTGAGATTTCAAGAGGAAAGTAGATGTGAGAAAGAGAAAACATTTGGCAAACAAATTCTTGCAGGGGCACCAGAAACAATGCAACACAGAGGAGAATCGAACCACAGATTTTTGCTGCTGCCACGCTTAATTCAACTGTGCTAAAGTGGATATGCTAAGGTTCCCTTTCTGAAGCAGGTTTTTTTGGGGGCAGGTAAGAGGGAGATAACAAGCTCTTCTTAGTTTGTTGGGTTTTCTTTGCTTTCAGCTTGAAATAATCTGCATGCCAAGGTGGCACACCCTAGGAAGACTTGCTCCAGACCCCCACAGAACAACGCTAAGCAACCTCAGTATTTCCACTCAAAATAGTCAAATGACAATAGACTGGAATTTGTATGAGTGCTTTCTTCAGGTAAGTCTTTGAATAAAACTTACTGATTAGAGACCTATGAATTGAGTTTCTAAGAAAGGGAGTGGAGTCTCATTGGCTGCCAATGGTTAAGGATTTATTAGGGATCTTTTTGAGAGTACACATGAACTAAAGGATGTTTGGCCAGCATGATTTTATGAAATAGACTTTTCTCAGGCCAACAAACAGCCCCACAAGAGAAATCCCTACAGTTAAGAACATACACACAGACATTCACACCCATAACCATCAGGAAAACCCCATTCTAGCTGGTTATTAATATGTGTACTGCTTTATAATTGGTACAAATTCACATTTAATGATATAGCTAGCATTTGGGAATCTTTGGGGAAAAATGTTAAAATTATTTTCCTGTGAAAGAGGAAAAGCAAAATGAAAACAGTATTTCCATTGTGAATTTAGAGGTCAGGTACTACATGTAGACTTGAAATGAGCAAGAAACTCAAATATTTTTACTAATATTCCTTTAAATTTTTGTTGAATTTATTGGGGTGACTGATTAATAAGATTATATAGGTTTTTAGTGTATGATTCTATAATGCATCATCTGTATATTGTATCACCTGTCACCACCCCAGGTCAAGTCTCCCTCCACCATCATTTACCTTTTTACCCTCTTCTGCATCGCCCCCCACCCCCGTCTGATACCTCTTTCCATCTGGTAATCACTGTACTGTTGTCTGAGTCTATGAACTAATATTCTTTTAAAACCATTTGCATCTATTATCAGGTTGCAGCAGGGTCACAGTGCATTACTTGATTGCTCGGATAGTGGAGAAACTATTTTAAAAAAGGGATTTACATTCTCCGGTTTCTTGTAAACCTGAGTAAAGAGTACATCTTAGAAGTAAAGTTGATGCTTACTGTATTTGACAGGGTTATCATATTATGACCAAAGGGGGGTTCAAAACGAGTCACCCCAAGATGTACCCAGTGGTATGTGGATTATTTTGAGCAAAAGGCCATGGAGACTCTGCGAGATCAAGAGAAACGTCTGCTCCCCCCCTGAACTATCTAGAAGAGTTTGAATTAGCAGCCTGGCTGACAATAAGAGTTATCACCAAGAAATGATTTTTTGCCTGTGCATGTGACAGGGCAAACTACTAATTACTGAACCTGTGCTGTCCCTACAATGACTCTGAAGACTCAAGGCGCCTTACCTCATCCCAAGCTCAGGATGTCCTGTGGACCCCAGTTTCCCTTTCTGTGTCTGAGCCTCTCATGCATGTGGGTTCTCTGATGCTCTCATGTGTGCAGCGTGCCCATACGCACACGTATGGATTATATCCGGTTACCATCTCTTGCTAATTTGTCTCATGTCTATTTGATTATTAGATTAACGGAAAGGACCGGGAGCGTGGAGGCATGTTTCTTCTTCCTGCATAGACCTAATACCTTCAAGCAGGAAAGATTATGAATCCACTTTGCCCCTGTGAGTGTGGGAAAGCAAACAGCAAATCTCAAGGATGAGAAGTTGAAGGATAAGAGGTCTCCCAACTCCTGTCTTCCGCGAATCAGTTTTCCCTAGAACTGATGTGTTCCCAAGGTATTGTAGAGATGTCCTTCGCTCAGCTACCCGACTGCCCTAAAATGTTATTGGAATTCTTCCTTCTTAAGCATCTCCAGGGCAGGGAAAAGAGTTCTTGAAAGCTGAGAGGAAATGTCAATGATATGTTCTTCGGGGCATGGCCTGTGGGAATTCAGAGAACCTGGGCGAGGAGAGAGGATACTTCTCTGTGCCATGGCTCAGCAAAACCCACACTCACCTTCAGCCACCGTCCCAGGCGAAGAAGAAGCTTTGGAGAGAAGCTCATTCTGGATTGGAGATCAAGGGGGAAATCAAGGCCACTGAATATTTGCTCACCCACAAGGTACAAATCTTTTTTTTTTTTTTTTTGCTTAAAGTATTACAACAAGTGATAGATAGGTCTCTATTTTTTCCCCTTGCCCTTCCCCGCACAGAGAAAGAACAGCTTTGAACAGACTATCATCCTACAGCTGGAAGGCTGGGGAGGGTTGGGGGGGAATTAAGAGATCAACTGAAGGACTTGCATGCATGCATGGGAGCATGATCGATGGACACAAGAAACTGGGGGTTAGGGAGGAAGGTACAAATCTTTTCCCAGTTCAGGAATCCAACTGGAGTTTATTTCCATTTCAGTAGCAATGCTTTGGCTTTCAGAGGACAGGGACACCAGAGTCTGTTTTCAGAGAGAAGAACATGAACATACTATAAAGAAAGAATATGTTCATTGTATCCATGTTTGCCTTCTTGTCAAGTTTGTAGATTACACTGCCATCCATATAGTGCTTAAAAAAATCACACTCTCATCTTGGCGGCGTGGCTCAGTGGTTGAGTGTGGACCTATGAAACTGGAGGTCATGGTTTGATTCCACATCAGGGCACATGCCCGGGTTTCTGGCTGCCCAGTGTGGAGGGTGCAGGAGGCAGCCTATCGATGATTTGCTCTCATCATTGATGTTTCTATCTCTCCCCCTTTCCCTTCCTCTCTGAACTCTATAATATATATATTTAAAAAAATAATATATATATATATATATTATTTTTAAAAAGTTAAACTCTGAACAGACTCTCAAATCTCAGAGGAAGGGAGAGGTTTGGTGGGTGAGAAGAAATTAACCAAAGTACTTGTATGCATATATGCATAACCCATGGACACAGACAATAGTGTAGTAAAAGCCTAGGATGGGGGCAAGCTAGAAGGCGTCAGTGTGGAAAAAGGGGGACATATGTAATACTTTCAATAATAGAAGTTAAAAATAAATAAATAGTTACACTTTGCTACCTGAGTTTCCATGTTGCTTTATATTTGTTTGTTTAGTTTGAAAGCTACCGCTATTTATTTTGATATCTTTACTATACATAATGTATAGTTACACTTGCAAAATGGATTGTAATTGGCCATGTATAGTGACCTGATATTTTTACAGGAAAAACAAACAAATAGCAGGATAAGAGAAACTGTGGGCAGGACTCCCCTTCTGCACTTAGAACTCACTCTTAGAACATTTGTGTTCAGCCATTTCATGTTTTGCACCAAATATCTTGGAAAGTTTGTAATGGTTTAAGAAACGATGTGTTTCTTTCTTTATAGAGAGGAAGAAAAAAAAAAGAGAAAAATTAGGGGAGGAGGGAGAGAAAGTGGGAGGGATAGAGGAAGAAAGGAAGAAAAGAAAAGAAAGGAAGGAAGGAAGGAAGGGTAGGAGGAAGGACAAAAGGAAGGAAGAAAGCAAGGAAAGAAGGAAGGAAGGAAGAAAGGAAGGAAGGAAGGGAGGGAGGGAGGGAGGAAGGAAGAAAGGAAGGGAGAAAAAAAGAAAAAAGAAAGAGAAAAGAGAAACCAAGGAAAGACAAGAGAAAGAAAAGAATTGCATCAAGAATATTCTTTCCTGAAAAATATGTGTGGGTATTTTTCTGCTTATCAAGCAAGCAAACAAACAAAACACAAACAAATAAAACCCCCACAAAAACCAGAAAACACACCAAAAAAAAACAAAAAACAAACAAATAAAAAAACAGCCACAAAACAAAAACACCATGAAGTCAGAGGAAATACTCATGGCTCCGTAATTAAAATTCTGTGGATTTATGTGAAATCTTTAAGTTGACTAGTGAGAGGATCATTTGAGTAATTAACCTGACATTCTAAATAAGTTTTGTTCATTTGCTCACCTCAGTGAAGAATCGGATTTCACTCCATAAAATATTTCAGAGGCTTTTGTTATATTAGCCATGGAAAAATAATAAGATAGTGACTATGTTTATAGAACCAAAACATTTCAATAAAAACTGAACATTTCATATAGTAAATTAAATGTCCTATTTACCTGCACCAAAAAAAAAAAAAAATAGGCATATAGGTGTTCCATCGACAGTGCCATATGTAAGTCCACCCCCACCACACACCCACACAAGAAAACACACACACCAGCTACAGCCCCTTCTTGAGGTTTCCAATTACATCATTTCAGACTATTTTCTCTTACTCTTCCATCCAATTTTGCCTACTTATTTTTCTTTGGTTTTAGCGTCTTTCATTAGCAATGCAGCCCTCATCTGATTCTGATAGCATTAAACTGCGTTTGGATAACAGTGCGTGAGTAAGAGGAGGTCTCTAACATGTTTGTGCCTATTGAGAGATTTGTGGCCACTGTTTTCATCCACCAGGATTTTTGTCAAGTGCTTTAAGCTCTTTAGTTCAACCTTCTTTCTGGGGAAACATAGAGAGGTAATGATGATGATAATAATTATATATCTTCAGGCATCGTGCTTGTAGAGCCACAGTCTTTTATATCCATAAAATTAGTTCTTAAAGAAATAGGAAAGTCCCAGCCTCCCACTCACTCACATTGTGTTCACATGAGAGCTTCCACTCCTGTCGCCTCCTTATCCTCCCTCATCTCTCTTCACAGCAAATTACTGGGGATGATTAGCAAACACAGCCATGAAAACTGGACGAGCAACTCTTTAGTCCGCATTCTGAAATGGTACTAGGGACGGCTTGCTACATCTGAGCTATTGGAAAAACTTGGAACTCGTTGGGAAAGAACCAGAAAGTAGGGAGACACTTGTGTTTTCCATTTTAAAGAGTGAAGTGCACTGACATAGAAATTTCCCATTCCTGTGCGGGATAAAGGATTTCAAATGCTCCTGATGGATCAAGGTACAGAGTGCTGATTTCATTGTGAAACCATGGCATTATCAAATCTGCATACAATGTGAGGAGGCAAAGATAAGTGGATATAAAAGTATAATTTAGAAATTAGATTTTCATCTGTAACATTGGATGCAAAACAAACTTACCCAAGGGGCATTTAGAAGGTATTATTAAATATAGAACCCATCCTCCCATATGGAGGGAAAAAATAACTTACTAAATCATTTACCTCTATAACCCACAAAGGTAGAAAGCAAGTGACGATTTCTGACATACCTCTTTTCATATGGGCGAGGGATCATTCATAATAATCAGGCTGTTTAAATGTCCTCTCTGAATTAAACTCTTATTTTAAAAACCCAGTATGTTACTTTGGCTTCATGAAAAGCTTTCTAAAACGGATGCATTGTCAACACTAGAATTCTATTTTAAAACATATAGAAGTATTGTTGAGTTCAAAGAACATCAGGAGAAAGGGTTTGATTTACTGCATGAAAAAAGTATAAAAGAGTATGTGTAGCCCTAGCCAGTTTGCAGTGGATAGAGCGTCAGCTCTCAGACTAAGGATCCCAGGTTTGATTCTGGTCAAGGGCACATACCTTAGTTTTGGGTTCGATCTCTGGCTCTGGATGGGGTGCCTGCAGGAGGTAACCAATTGATATGTCTCTCTCACATGGATGTTTCTCTCTGTCTCTCCCCCTCCTTTCCACTCTCTCTAAAAATCAGTGGAAAAATATTCTCGGGTGAAGATTAACAACAACAACAAAGCTAAAAAAAAAAAAAAAAAAGAATATATATAGTTCATCTAAGCAATGAGTGACTAACTGGGAGCATGGTAAGTGCCTGGAAATCTTTCAAGGGTTGGAACCCAAAGAAGGGGAGAGTGTTTGGTGTCCAAAGAGAAGACTTGGATTCCTGTTGTTTTTCTTTTTAATCCTATTGGCATTGAGAATCTTACAGTGTTATAACATTTAGGTAGGAATTTCCTAACAAAGAAGCATACAGAGTTTTTTTAGCGGGGGATAGAGGGGGAACATTTTATTTGGGGACATGTTAAAACTAGATCTAAAAGGAAGAGAAACTATATACATAATTGTTAGTCACATCTGCATCTAATTAGAGCGATAATTGTGTCATATTCACAGCATAATAAACGTAATTTACACGGGTTGTAAGGACCCAGAGAAGGCAACATCCCTTGCTCATCCCACTGTGGAAACTACATTGCAGTCGTTGTGAGTTAAGGAATATTACCGATATATCTAAAGTGAAACACTCAG